>CAEGAF010176860.1:0-40010 GCA_903067075.1 Micropoecilia bifurca | reverse complement strand
ATAGTTACACATCGCTTAGCATTTGTTGCTGCGCGTTTGCGCCGTGAAGGAAAGACGAGAACAGCTGGACAGACAGGTTGAGAAATGAGATGCAGCTGATCGGTATCGGTAACAGAGCCGATGATCGGCCGATCCCGATAATCACCGATTTCACGAAAATCGGCCGATTATGATCGGTGACCGATCGATCGGTGCACCTCTAGTTATTATACTGAAACAATCCAAACACATCATGCTAAAAGATGCTCTTGCAAAGTTTTCTGGCATTTAAGCGTATAATAAATAATTTAGGTAATTTTAACTAAAGTGAGAAAATAAGTTTTTTTTATTTGGTTTAGAAAAATATCTAGTTTCAACTGTAAGAACAGTTTTCCAAATTTAACCACGATAGATTTCACTTTATTACAAAACTGTGCTGTTGGAATATTAAGCACTTTCAAGGACTTTATACACAAATCAAGCACTTTCCAAAACCCTGGAGACAAATGGAACTTAAAGAATTTTCAAGGATTTCAAGCACTCATACAAACTTCAGGGTCCTCTGCGTTCTTACCGTATCGTCGGGTCGCTGTTGGACGTGATCCAAACACCAGCGAAGTTATTGGCATAAATTTTGTTTTCTATAAATTGGCCCCGCCCCTTTTCGTGGACATAGATGCCTCCTGTTTGGCCGTGGTGGATCTCGCAGCGGACCACCGTGGGGTTGGCGTACGCCTTCACCTCAAAGCCAGCTATGCGATTTCTATGAATGTTACAGTTCTCAAAGTAACCCTAAAACAAATGGGGGGGGGGAAGACACACACAGGTGAGGTTGTGTGAAGGAGTCGCTCGGGGTAAGACTTGTCGTAGCTGCATTCACCATGCCGTGATCGAACGTGAACACTCCTACATCTCGTCCGTGATGAATGTGGTTACGCCTAATGATGGGGTTACCGTGGTTCTTCACCCAAATTCCTGCCAGCGCGTTGTTGCTGATTTCATTGTCCTCATAAATGCCCTGCAAAGACAAAAGGCTTTCGGTCAGCGAGACTCTGTGTTGCATGTCGCTGGTTAAACTGTGCCGTTTGATTGTACCTGTGCGTGGTCTGTGATGTACAGACCCACGTTCTCACAGTCGCTGATGTTGCAGTGTTTGATGGTTGGACAGGCGCCCTGACCGCTCACACACACGGCTGAACCCACTGGACACAGAGACAAAATTAAAGGTCTTACAAAACTGGAGATGCACCGATCCAGATCATATCTGTATCCATATTTAAAAAAAAAAAAAAAAATCTGGTTTCTGTGACAATGTGACAGATCTATTCAGCTTTGTATTTTGCGCTACATCATACTTTATTATTTATTGTATTTATTGTATACATTGTATTTATAATTCCTAATTGCACTTTCTGACAACCTTTTGGTGTGTTTAAATGTGTTTTACTGGTGCAATTATCAAACGAATTTGCAATTTAGTACATTTATGTCTGTGTTCAAAAAACACATTTCAAGTCAGTTCAATACTGTTCTTACGTATAATAATAATAATAATAATAATAATAATAATAATAATCCTCAAATCCCTGCACAAAACATGTAAAAACCTAAACAAATGGCATATACAGATTTTAAAACTTTAAACATATTAATGGAAAGCATCTATAGTGTATTTGAAAGGTCGATATAGACTAGAGCAGTGCTGTCCAAACTTTTTGCCCTGTAGGCCAAAACTGGCAAATTTAAACAACTTGCCACAAAATTGCATTAATAAATGCAAAAATTAGTTTATTGTATTTTTTTCCTGATCAACAATAAACATATTTTTTTCTGAAGTTTATCTGATCTATAAACCAGTCAACCAGCAGAATGAGAAAAAGGTTTGCATCATGAGCTTTGATGCAGTAACAGGTATTGACATGTCATCGAGTTACTGGGTCTATTTCTCGGCAGGATGATTTGACTTTTTCAACACACAGAGAGATTTCTACATTAAAACGCAAAAAGAGTTTGCTTCACAATTTGCGCTATCTGAAAAATTGCAAAGTTTTCTAAAAGGGGAGACGTTTTGCTTTCCAGCCAATATTGGGTTATAATGGAAATTAATCTGAAGGGAACTCTGTTAATGGATGGTAAACTGCAAAAACAACTTGCTACAGATTGAAAGTTCTAGTTGTTATGGAGAAATGGAGTATATACATTTACTCACAGGACATTTAAAGAACTGCATACAATTAAAATAAGCAAAAATATTCAGGCGGAGATTTTAAACGTAGGTCTAAAAGAGTTAAAGTGCACAAATATTAAAGCAGGAATGTTCTTCAATCCAGACTACCTTCCAAACTGAGAACAAATTAAAAAATGCAATTTGAAAAATAAAACAACTTGATCAAACACTAGTTCAGATATGTGACCAAAAAAAACCTAATGTTTGCACTTTACTTTTCCACTTTTATCACCTGATAAACCAAAATAAGCAAATTTGAAATGTCCAGTATTAAATGTCAGTTTATTATACCAAATACAGGGATCATTTCTACTCATCACAAACTAAAATCCTTTCAGTACACGCTACTGCTGCAAAGTGTGGGTTTATCAGATTATAAGGAACTGTGATGAAGCGTCCTCTGACTGGAACAGGAGGCGTCTGTGTGGTTACCTGTGCATGTGGAGCGGATGATGCAGTGGTCGATGTTGGGGCTGCAGTTGACTGTGATCTCCAGACAGTGGTGGGCGTTGTGATGCTGCGCCGATTTATCATCTGGATTAAACTGAAGAGGGACCAGAAGCTGAGGTCAGACAGAGGACAAGAGTGCAGACAGCACTTCTGTCTGCCCACGGCACTGTGTGAGTGTCGGAGCCGCTAACAGCTCAGAGTTATAACATAATGAGGAAATAGGATGATTATGGTTTGCACCGTTTGGTTAACCTTGCTTAATAGAGAGCACACACTGCTATTCTTCTCCCTTGGGGGAAATCAGAGAGAAATTAAACCCAAAGCAAACAAAATATTCACAAAAATACATTATAATATTAAATGACTCTTGAACCTTGTAGGTTTTGTTTTTCAGTGAGAGAGAGTGTGAAGGCCGGTCTTACTCCCCCTTTCTACAGTCATTTTTAATATCTTATCTACAAAATCTGGTTCAAAGTCTTTGAAACAGTTTTCATAGATACTTCAATCACTACAGATCTAATTAAAATCAGTGTAGTTCCAAGTTATTCCACTGTATTAACAGCACAGGATTTTTGACTTATAACTACCGTGTTTTATGTCATAACACTGAAAATGGACCAATTACTTAACTTCAGGGTTGGTTTTTGATCTCCTTTCACCTGATAATACAGATTTCATTAGACCCGTTTTAATTGAACTTTAGTTCATTTGTCTAGAAATCTGGTTTGTTTGCACATGTATGAATGTGCAATCGAAATCTAGTACGCTTAAAAACCTAGGCTTTGATTCAGATAAATGAACCGTGGTGCATTTCAAATGCATGTGCGGATGCAAGGGCATTCTGGGTAAATACAACTCAAGCAAACGTGCAAGTGTTGCACTAGAGGGGGAAATGGCTCATGGTCTTTTATCAAAACAAAAGAGAAATCCTCCAGCGGGTAAAATCTCAAGCTACTCCATTTTTGTTTACATTTTACGAAGTAGGAAGTTGTGGTCTTGCATTGTGAGCTCAGTTTCACAAACCCAAACCCATGTTGATTATTATGTAACCTGCAGATATAAGTGACTTAAACATAACTCCTAATGGCTAAAAAAACTCAGAAAGCAACGTATCTACTTTTTCACAGTACTGTATATTATTCTACACTTTGTCATTTACTTTAGTGCAGAGGCTACAGTGTCGTGAGAAACGGTCTGTTAAACAAGGCTTTCATGCATTTCAAAATAATTGAGAGATTGACGCCTTAGACCCTCCACACACATTTTTTTTAAAATCGTACTGAACTTGAACATGTCGTACCGAAAGCTTGAAATTAATAAAACCTTCGTTATATCACACTACTTGACGCAACACTCACATTGAACAACCACAAATCTATAATTCACACACGCTGACATAAATTTTCTTACAATTCCATCATGAAAAAAAGATTTTGTCTGAGACAGAAGGTAACTGAGCAACGAGAACCTGGCTTGACATCTAATATCAGCAATTAGCATGGCTAGCTTTACCAAAACAGTAGTCTCTGTGTGAATACTGGAGAGAATGCACACCCTGTTATTTATGCAAACTTTCAAAAAGGCTTTCAACATTTCAAAATTCATGAGGAAGCTTTTTCTGATGGGAGAAAATAAACAAAACTGGATTCCTTCAGAAACCTGAAAACATCCAAATCTGCAATTTTTGTAGATTAACTATACATTTTCTTTTAGTTAAACAGAAAAATCCCATGTTCTAAACTAATAATTGCATTCCTTATTATAAATTGGTACTAAAAATATTTTTATTTATTATGACATTAAGAAAAATATGACAAAAGGGTATTTGTTTACCTTAATGGTCATGTATCCCACATATGCATCCTCTGAACCCTCCATGAAGACAAACGTTGAATCTCTAGTATTCTCTATGACGACTTTGTCTGCTACTTTACCAGGTGCTGAGGGGGAAGCGGAGACCGTCCATTAAACAGAGAGGTTGGTAAGCATACAGACTGCCTATAGAAGAATTAGCAAATCTTCAGGGTCTCTTTATGATGGCCACATACCTGCACCAATCATGGTGATGGGAGACTCTATATAAATCCACTCATCGGTATAGATGCCAGAATGAACAAAGATGAGGCCGTCAAAATGGGCTTCTTGAACACCGCCGAGAGCGTCCTCAATGGTGTCGTAATACTGGCAGAGGAGAGACACAAACACTTTCAGGCAAAACAAGCGCATCCTTCCACAATTTAGAGAAGTGATGATTGACGATAATTAACCGTTTTGTCTTCCAGCTGAGGGTTTGGACTTACCAGCATATTCTCTCTGCCTTTGTATCGGCCGGGGTTACTGTAGAAATGTTCAGCAAAGCCGGGCTTTACGTGTGCACCTTTGTACTGCAACACAAAAACACAACGCAAAAAGATCAAAACTAGCAAATGTAGGTTGGATATCAGCTTCTGCAGGTAATTTTGCTTGTTAAAAGTGAAAACAACACCAACGCTGATATACAAACGGTTAAAACCCGGGCTGTATAATGAGATGTAACAATTTTCATAAAGATAGAAGAGAACTCATCTGTAGATTCTTCAAAACTAAATATCCTCACTAGTTATGAGCCTCCTCTGGTTTAAAGTCATATTGATGAGATGCCAGAGAAAACCAGAGCAACCTATTTTTATTTTGTTTTTTTATCTATATGAGGAAAAGAGTAGCGCATTGTTGCCACTTAATTTGTTTTTTTTTTTAAATGAAAAATCAATTTAGCCCTTTAATATATTTCTTCAAACAAGAGAAGCACCAAACAACTGTTATTAAAAATAATGCTGCCTTCAAATTACCATAAACGAGCCTCAAGAGATACAGCCAATCTGCAGGCTGGCTACCGGAGCAGATAGCCCAACCAAGTACCCAGCAAACATCAGCTTGTTGTACAGAGCAAGACGGCAAACGTGTTTCACTGCAGCCATAAGCAGTTGAAAACCAAAGCTAAACATCGCCAACATTTGTTCTACATTTTTGATTATGAAAAATTAAAACGTTACAGGGCATAGTACTTTTAAAATAATTAGGTTAATTAGTGATTTTCAGTGTAGTTTTAATTAAATATTAAATAATATTTACATTTGAAACATATGTAAAACTTGTAGCAACATAGTAAAAATGTTGTCCAACGCTTGACCCAGACGTTATAAACTAAAACCGTCGACAAACGAAAGGAAGTTGAAACACTAATTACAAAACTATTCAATATCAATAGTTCAGTTTATTTTTATACAACATGACCAAATATTACTGATAAAAGCCCAACAATGTTGTTGAAGCAATTTAAATAATAAAAGGCCTTACAGAAGCTTATACAAAATTTTTTTTTAACAAAAAACGAATAAAAGAAAACTGAACAACAGCATCTTGTTGGGGTGTCCAAACTGAACACAGCATTAAATGAAGACCAATGTATAAATTAATTAGCAAAGTTGTACTAACCAGCTGCTGAAAGCTCTCTTTCCAGGGGTTTGGATGCTCGTGCTCCTCAGGGCTGACCTGGTAAAACCGGCCTGGCTCAGGATGCATCATGGGACGCGTGTACTCAAAAACCTCCATGTATAGCCGTTTCCTTGAAACAGGGAAAGGCAAAGTATAGGCTCTTGTAGGTCTATTTTGCTTATAAATTAGGATATAAAGTAAGAACAAATCATCTTACCATAGGATGGGGTCGTTTGCTAGCTGGCTGAATCTCTTGCACACGCAGGCCGCCTGGCAAAGGTCCTGCTCCAGCAAGTAGGAGAAAATCTTCAAAACCACCTCATCTGGAAGCTTCTGCTGCAGATACTGCTCTGCTGGGGCTGCTAAAAATACACAAATACACACACACACAAAAAGGCAGTGTAAGTCTGAAGAAAAGGTCAACATTACAGTACGGATGGACTGTAATGCAACAGTGCAAGAGTGGAACTCAGCAAAAAAAAAAAAGAAGAAAAAAGAAAGAACAACTAAACCAAACTAGAAAACGCTGCCCATCATGCTGAAGAGCTTAAACACACCTGGAAGGTCGTGGGTCTTACCGGACACTCGTGCCCGCTTGGCTCGATGACCAAAGGCATCTGTTGATGAAGTGGAAGCTCCCTGAAAATGCAGCAGAGATTTAAAGCTCAGAGGGATTCAAAGCTGAATACGACAACAAATCGGTATCTCTCTCCTCTTCACGCAGCAAAAATGCAATCTGCAAGCAAAGCACAGGCGCAACAGCTTTCATGCTCACCTCCATCGAGCCCTTGCTGGGGCAGGCAGAGGCGGTGGCAGAGGCAGCGGCAGAGGCAGCTGTGGTTCTCTTAGGAAGCAGGGTCTTGCGTCGAAGCTGGTAGGGACTGTTCTGAGCGCCGGGGCCGGACTCCTCAATAGCCATTTCTGCTGCAGCGGCCGCAGGAGCCTCCTCATCTAAACAGAAAAGCATTGTGGGTGTTAAGTAGAGATGCAACAATCAACTGGATAGACGTCTCTGTACTTAAAAGTGTCAGATTTCCCCCCCTCTATTGCTTTATAGAACTTCCACCATTTTCAGTGTTTTCACACCTTGTAGTCCGGAAGACTCAGTTAGACTGGGAACCAAAATTGCAACATTTTTTTACATTTTCAGCTGGGGCGGTTTGCTTTCACACTGCACTGTGTCAAACAAACCAAAGCGTTTGAAAAACCTGTTCAACCTTTCGCCTGTGGTGGCGCTGCACCAAGAACCACTGAAGAAAACAACACAAAAACCTCTGACAAAGACATTAATGCAACATTCTTCTTCGCAATGTGGAAACAAAAGGCGTAGCATCAGATTTTAGTGGTTGTAGGATTTTTGTTTCGTCTTTGGCTAAAGAGCTGAACCATTTATCTCACTAGCAATAAACTCACATTTGTTTAGGTTGTATTTACCCAGAATGCTGTTGCACTACAGCTTGCTTTCTTCTGTTAAAGCATATCTGGCCCACTTGGTATCCACATACCTTTTCAAATCGCACCACACTCCTTTTAAACAAACCGAAATCTAGGTTTTTAGGTGAACCAGACTTTGCATCAGAGTTTGATTACTTATTGATCATTAAATTGGACCAAACAAGGCTGGTGTGAATGCACCCAAAGTCAACTGATAGAATGTACTTTTAATGCACATTTCTGAATTAACAAAAAAAAAAAAAAAAAAAAAATCAGGTTATGCTTTGAAGCATAAATTCAAATAATCTTCTAAATCCCTTTTTTTTGTCAGATTCAAAACTATAGCTTGCAGCACATTTTCTCTTTATTATGTTATAACCCCAAGAAACAAACAACAAAATGGTCAAAATCAGAGTCACAAGTTCAGATATCAGAAATCAGTCAGGAAAAGCTTCATTGATGCATCTCTAACCTGAAGCATACAGTCATATGTAGAGGTTAGAAAATCCTCTGGCCTTTTTATTGCGTCTAATTGAAAAGTAATAATATGTAGAAAAAAAACCAATAAAAACAAACGTTTTTGTAATAGAAATACCTAAGATTTTGAACATTCAAATTGAGTAAATGTCAGTGTAGAATAACAGTCATGTTTTCATGTATTTTTCCTTACAAATAAAATTATATTTATTCATTTTGTCACAATGACAAACACAAAGTATGGCAATATAAAAAAAGAAGAAAACCGTCTTTTAGAAATTTTGCCAATTTTTGTGGTGAATATTTTAGTTTTATCTATCGGATTTTAAAACATTTTGATTGAAATTAAGGGATGAAATAACCCACATTTCAAAATACTGTAAGCATCTCAGGTTTATACACTAAAAAGTCTCTGAAAGATCTTTACTTGCTCTTTTACATGAAAATTATATAAAACTATTTAGAAATTTTTATTAACACACCCACTTGTTAAAACATCTCATAATGGAGATGGAGTATAAATATAACTAGGAAAGTTACTATCAGAGGTTGTGCATTGATGTATTATACTTATACTGTCATGCTAAATATTGATAATACACTAGACCAGTGGGAAGGACTTTGACTGCCCTAATACCAACAATATTGCACATTATCATTTTTTAAAAAAAATTAACATTTGGTCCAACAAAACTGTGTTCAGTTAGCTAATGTTTTTATGCAGCTATATTTTGAAAAAAAAGTCTGATTTGATACATAAATTCATACTTGCTTACTTGAGCAAGGTCTTTATTCCATACAATTTTTATTTTTATTGTATTCAATGTCAGGCTTTAAATATAAAATGCTTCTGGAAAATAATGTATGAATATTTTATCTTGCTATCCATAGTGGTGAATAAGGGGACAATAAAAAAGTTAATTAACTGACATTTATTATCAGTACAAAAAAAGCTGAACATTTTATGGCAAAGTATTTTATAATTTCGGCTCTTTCTCATGTTTCAATCTAAATTGAAGCTTTATATAAAAAAATAAAGAATATCAGCTAATAAAAAACACTGTTTAATATTTAGCCTCCACATATGATCGTTTAATAGTTATTTTATGACCCACATTCGGCGTTAAAGCAGACAAAGGTTGGTGATTGATAACGCGAGATGCGCTTTCTGCAGATAAAACTACCCTTTTTCATGTGTAGTTACCCTGAAAGGATCCTGATCTGTATGCATTTGTCGTTGTCCCAGCCACAACCACACTAGTCTTTTGTGGGGCTGTCAAATCAGGGACAGCAGTCGATGTCGACTGCTAACAGCTAAAAACTGAACTGCGTAGCTGGCAAATCCGCGGTGTAAACAAATCAAGCCGCCACTAGCATAGACCGACAATCCGATAACAAAACGAGCTTCAAAGTAACAAATCCGAGGCTGTTCGGCGGACCCAGGTTATTAGTCCAAATCACACCGTATCCTCTGTCACAGCTGATGTGCGTGTCCTCTCGAAGCGACAGCAACCAGCTAGCATTGCCCCTGGAGCCGCTGCTAATGTTTTTGTTAACGTTACACCCCAAAAATGGCAGTCCTAAAGGTTTGCACTCGCACAAATTGCTGTGACAGCTGGGAATGCAGCAGCCGAGCGGCCACGAAGCTTGTGATTACGGAGCGTTAGGCCGTCCCTTAAGCTTCAAGCTGGGGGGAATATATGAGCCATTTATGATGTCCGCCTAGCTACATACGCATTAAGCGAAGACAACCCCCACAACCTCCTCCTCCTAACCTGGTGAGCTAAGCTACAGCCCCGATCACTCAAGCCAAACAAAGCGCGGCCTGGCCTGAGCCACTCAGCGAGAAGCCTCGGGTTTTCCTAAAGAAAAACCCCCCTCACCGCCTCCAGGCCTGCTAAGTAGCTCGGTAGTGACAAAGAGGGTTACATAAAAGAATGGGTTCGCCTAAAAAAACCCTTTGTTTAAAACCATTAGCTGGCCGTGGCCTAGCTTACCTCTATCCCCGTTGACTCGTTCGGGTTGCACCGGGCGCGGCCTCGATACTCGCCTGGGTCTCCTGTTGGTGGCTCTGAGGGAGTTCATCTGGGGAGTTGGTTGTCGAAAAATACGCCGCTATCCTCGACTGCCCACTGATAAAATGTTGCCCCTCGACTGGAACAGCCACCCAGACGACCTTTCCCCCAAATATCCCCTCCAATAACGACCTAAAACCTCCCTGTTTTGGGGTGTAATTGCTGTTTTTTTCACCCCGCTCCGTGGTATTTCAGCTAACCCCCGTTTTAGTGCTCTGTGCCAGCTCCGTCTCTCTCCGTAGCAGGAGGAGCCATTAACTCACACGGGAAACAATCGAATGGAAAAAAATAAAACACAACGCCATCCTAACCAATCACATTCTGCGTTTTAGACAGTTGGTTTCAGTAGACCAATCAGAAGGCTCGTATCAAACGACTTCAAGAAGCCTTTCTGTTGCGATTCGGAATCCGTCAAGCAGCAGGAGTTTAAACCAGGGGCGCCTGTTTTAAAAGAGGCATCTGGATATGGGGGGACCACCAATAATTTTGGGTTGACACGCCAAATCTAAACCCAAAAATGAATTCTGGGATTTTTATTTGGGAATTAATGAGAATGGATTAAGGTTTGCTGCAAGATGCTGCATACATTCAATAAATCTGCAGTGGAGAGTGTAATCTCTTCTGCCATCATTTGTTGGCGCAGCAGCATCAGAATAAGGAATTTAAAAAGCTCAACAACGTGATATAGAAGGATGGTTCTGTTGCGGGGACCACTGCAGAACCACTAAATGACGGTGTAAAGCAGGATTCTTTATAAAATCAAGAAAATTACACATAACCCTGACCTTGAGACTACGTCTTCAGTCAGAGGCTTTTTCAAATTTGCTGTAATACTGACAGCTACAAGAAGTCTTTCCTGCCAACTGCCATTTCTGCCTACAATAACTGTTTGAGGAATTTGAATTAATATGAGTAACAACACAAAGATTTAAATGAAGTACTTTCAAATTTGAATTTTGTGCTTAATTGTAGATGTGTCACACAAAGATCATTATACTTATTTCAGCTGGTTTACTATAAGTCTGCTGATTATAGCCTACACAGAATGAAAATGCAAAAAAAAGGTATATGATTATTATAGACTAAAATACAAGAGCCTGTGTTTAAATTAATCTGTATAATACAAAAGATTAACTTTTTAAACTGAATCGCTGAAATAAATTAACATTTTGATGACAGATTTGGATGTTCTTACTCTAAAAATAATCTGATTTGAATTGTTAAAGACATTTTGACATAAATGTACAAGCCAGATATAATGTGATTGCAGTACCAGAATTGAATCACATACATTTTTGCCTTTCGTTTTGGTTTCCTTGTTTATTCATATCAGTTTAAATCTTGCCTTATCAGCTACTCCCTTTGTATTTAGTTTATTTGCTTAATCTTACAATTTTGTGCTTCTTGCAATTGAGTTTAGTTTTCTTTGGATTAGTGCTTAGGCTTCATCCACTTGGTTATTGTTTGCAACCCCATCATGTAAACATGAGGAGACATTTGGTCTCCTTTCACAGCTGCACCCGGTTCCCAATCAGCTACCTAAGTAATCAAACTCTTCAGTATATAAACTTCTCATTCTTGTTCTTTCTTTGCTGGATTCTCTTCTTTATTCCCGTTACATTACCTTGTATCATGGGTCTCTTGTTACCTCTTGTACTGCATGATTCCTTCTTTTCCCAGAATCCCTTGCTGTCATCTATAAGTTTTTCTTTTCTTTTCATTTTACCTCTTTCCTCTGACTTTACCTGCATCATGAACATCTCCATTTGTAGCCAAACACATTGGCTCTTTCTGCTGTAAAATTTAAGGATATAAAGCCAAATTAAGAAATATAATCTTTGACAGCTTTATTAGTTCTTTTTTTCTTAAACTGTTTCATGAAGCACCTGAGCAATTTCTTGCATTTGGGAGGAACAGCAATACCCATTAGATGCACTCGATATAATAAGTAATGACATTTTTCAGGACAACCTTTGGACAAAAGGCCTTCCCTGTTAAGACTTGCAAGCTTTTGAACTCACTACCATTTCCTTTTAAGACCACAACTTGCATTAAAATGTTCACTTTAAGGCTTAGGAATTTGCTAGAGACAAACCAAACGGTCCTCATTTTTAAATATTGTAATCTTTTTGGGTCAGTAGTCAGTAGATAGCTTTATAACTCTTTTTGATAATCATTTGTAATTACTGTTGATCTTATTTTCTTTAAAAATAAGTGTTAAAGGTCCCTCTAATGATGGGTGTTACAAATTAGCTATGACTAGAAACACGAATGCAAGCAACATTTTATGTTTTTGTATCTGTCCCTATCAAATAAACAATAAACAATAAACATTTGAATAAATGAAGTGCCAAAAAAAGGAGTTATCAAACCAAACAGAAGACTTAAACCTATGAGTCAACTTTACATATACGGCACCTTCCACAGGTCAAAACCAAAGTGCTTTTCAATTAAAAACAAGCATAAACGCAGGAGATAAAAGCATACAAGAAAATATAAAATCAAAAGCGTTCATTAAAATAGTCAAGTCTTCAACTGCTTCTTAAATTATGACAGTCCAAAGTTGAAGGCAAAGCTTTCCACAATCTGTAGGTTTCCAGTGTTTTCTCAGTTCTGTATCTTTTTTCTCTCTTTCTGCAGGTAGAAGCAGATTTATTGGGTGGTTTCTTGTTTTTTCCTTGTCTTTCTTTCTTTCTTTCTTTCTTTCTTTCTTCAATTCTTATCTTTTAACTTTTAACCTTTGCCCGACCTCTCTTATTGTCTTTTCTCTTGTCTTCCCTTTATTTTCTGTCTCAGTGTCCATTGCATTTGAAATATTCCCAAATCAATATCTAGTAGTCTTGCAGTTAGTTTCTTACTTTTTAGTGAAAATTAGACTCGGGTGATTTTGTTTGAGGCCACTGGCGTTTTGACTGCCTTTCCTGCTGTACTGGATTTATTTCCACACATTAGACCCAAAATTTCAAGTCAGGGAAGTAAAGTTGGAATTAGAGGTGAAACTGGGCCGCCAAATAAATAATCCAGTTTTCAGGTTCAGTTTCCTTCACTGCAGACATCTAGCAAAAATAAATATGAGTAAATTAAGAAAGGATATTGAAGGAGACTCATATATGCATTCATAGCAATGCTGAACTATTGTAATGTATTGTGTCAATCCAGCAAAGCATGTTGGGATTTGATTGAACAGGAGGTGGGAATTATGGATGGACTGTCGACAAATCTGTTGCTGCTGTGATGTTGTCATGGACCAAAATCTTTGAGAAATGTTTCTAACATCTTGTTGGATCTGTGGTATGAAGAAATGAGTTAGTTTTGAAGACATTCAACCTCTCTCCCTTAATTAATTTATATATAGTAGACCCGCGTTGATGTAGGTCATCGTATGAACACTAGGGGGAGCTGTTTAGCTACCGTACTGTTTGAAACCCTTAGCAGTCAGAACCGTGCTGAGCCCAGACGATGCTGGGCGGGTGGGCTCAGTTTTGTTTAGTTATATCTGTGAATGTGACCAGTTTAAAAAAAAAAAATTAATTTAGAAAGTATAATTTATCTCAATGTGAAGAAGTATTTGAAATTGTGCAAGAACACTTTCCGTTTTATAGTGTCATGCAAATTTCTATGCATGAATTCTGTTTTTTGTTTTTGTTTTAAATCACCCTTGGTACTTAATAACCTTTTATTTTTCCAGAATATGAATTAAAAGCTCAAATATGCACCTTCTGGATTCATATTTCACCTTCAAATTAACGAGGCCATCTGAGAACAACAATGCTAACGCAGAAATCGCCTTAAATCTAGACTGACTTGAATAACCTGGTGGTAAAAATGCATCAACACGTTTAGCATGTAGGAGGCAGTGCTTCCATATCAATGAGATGGATTCCTTGCTGCAGCTGCAGCCTTGAAACTCAGGGTTTCTCTCTGGTGTTTGTGCAGGGCTTTATCTCACTGCCATTTCCATCCACCTGTAATGAGCAGAAAACGCAGCTGTGTTTCCTCCAAGAAACACCCACCCACCCAAACGCAAAGCAGAAGTTACTAGGGTCTCTATGTCCTTGACAGCTTTGGATAAGCTGAAGGACGTCATTGCAAAAATAACGAAAATACCACTTCATCACACACAAATAGAAAATACTCAGAAAGATTTACAAATAACTTTAACAAAAAAAAAGTGACAACAATCCATCTACACATTTTGCATAAAAAAGCCGCAGCATAATTACATCTCAAAGACGATTACATGACCTTCGTTTTGAGCAGAATATATGCTCATAGGCTGGAGGAGAGTTGGAGGTATGAAGAGCTACTGCAGACAGAGTATGAGCAGATTATTAATCATCAGGTCCCTGCAGTGTTCTTTTCAATAAACATCCCTCACTCATAACATTAAACATTGAACAAATGTTGAATTTTTGATGCTGACGTCCCACGTGTAAAACTTTGGTCTAATTTATTACAAGCCATCTCAGTTTGCAGCAACATCTTGTCGCACCAGAAGGACAATGTTTGCCAGGCGATAAGACAGATGATGTCATGTGTTTACTTTTACTTTTATACGGTTGAGTTGTTTAAACTTTAACCATCTGTAGGTGTAATCTAGTTGTAACAAAAACAACTGTATGTAGGACAGCTTTTCTGACCCAAATTCAAGCAAAACGAATCTTCATTTCTGTGTTTGCATAGATTCCTTCAGTTCATACGTATTACACTGTGTTTTCAAATGAGGAGGTGATTCCTGGTGAGTTTTGTTTGTTCTGCAGGATCAGATATTATGAGTTTCCAGTCAAATGCAACACAAATTCTTCTTCAAAGTGCATCTAATGCACATTATCTGTTTTTGAACACCTTGTTTAACTAATTAAATGTGCAAAATTTGTTTCTTACAATCTTGTTTTTCAAAATTATAGCACCACAACAATTAGAAATGAGCAAATCCAGCTGTTTTTAATTTTTTTTTAAACTTTCAACCAGAAAGAAGAAGCGCTCAGCTCATAAACAGCTCATACATCTCCAAGGTCAGAGACAAATCGATCCTTTGGTCCGAGCAGCAAACTAGACCCTGACGTTCAAAGCATTGGGCTGAAATTATTTGTAGAGCTACATGGAGCAGAATTCATCACACCTAACTTAACGACATCCTGCCTCCATGTCAAGAAACCAGGAAGAAAAGCAACAGGCTTATGTTTTGCACCTTGTGCAGTACCGTACATGTGGCAGCGTTAGTGGGATAAAAGTCGTAAAAGGGGAAAATAAACGGTTTATTACAGCATCTGTCATGTGTGTTTTGACCACATTGCAGCCATGATGGCTTTTGTTGTGAGATTTGTAGTATTTCTGCAGCTTCTTCAGAGATGTTTCTCTGATTAACTCTCTACTTGACATATGTTAGTAGGCAAGAAGACTAAGACTAATAAATAGAAACAAAGAGATTTATATTCATATATGCATTTTAACACTGTTTTCTCACAGAGTTTGAGTAGAGCACCATGGTCCCATACTGTTAATTTGTTTCTATAATGCTTTAGTCCAGGCTATATAAAGAAATAAAGAAATACATTGTTTTCTACTGTGTTGCTAAGTAACTTTAGCCTTAATGAGCAAAAACTGTCAGCTAATCACAGGAGTTCAACCCCATAACCAATTAATCCTTTGGTTATGGGGTTAAATTCGATAACCAAAGGATTAAATTTCTGAGGCAATATTTCAAAAGTAGCTTTGAATTTTTATAATACTCTGTGGATCATTAGTATATTTTTTCATTCTGAAATTAACTAAAATGTCACAAGTGCCTTTCAAGAAGGAAATTCGGCAGGAGTTATGGTTGAGTTCAATCCCCCCCGACCTCCCCAGAACAAACTATTGTTAAATAGATTTAAAAAATAAAGGACTTTGTCTTTGCTTCGTCTACAAATTGATGTCAACTTGAAGACATCTACTGACATCTAAATGTACCAACCAAACCTGACTTTCTATGTCTTTGTCTTGTGCAAATAAAACAGAGTTTAGGGTCTATAAAATGTAACTTTCAACACATTTTCTGGGCTAACGGCATAAAAACAAAAACAGGTCAACCTTTAACAACCACTAAATGCGTAGATAGATGTCTAATGTTTGGAGGGACCAAATGAAGGCCAACCAGAAGGATGGATTAACTCATTCTTATCCAAAATGTCAATCTGTTTAATTTCTCTTATGTTTATATTTTCTTCCATTATAAAGTGCCGCATTGCTTTTAAACATTTCTTTATCAAATGGTCTTTGGCTTCTGTGAGGGAAAAAAAGGACCATCAATTGAAAGTCTTTAACTGTGATTACTTCGGTAACAATCAAAGCTCCTGTTTCCCGTCCATACTCAACGTGTTGGCCAGGGAGTAAATGACCCGGCTGCTCTTCGGCGAGGTCCACGTCGGCTGCTGGCAGGATGAAGTCTCTGTCCGGTAAATTTGGGCTTGGGTCTTAAACAGGCCGAAGCGAGCCGCGAGGAGGAAAAAGTCCCGTCGGAAGGTGTGGGTGAAGAAGGCGTACAGGAAGGGGTTTGAGCATGAGTTGATGGGGTAGAAAAGAACCAGCAGGAGCTTGGCATCTGAGACAGTGATGAGCGGGAGCTTGAGGGCGGCGGAGACAGCGAAGAAGGAGATGGGCGCCATGCAGACAAAGTCGGTGAAGATGAGGACAGCCATGCGTTGAGCCACTCGAGTGTCGGCGTGAGCAGGCGCCGACGAGGGTTTGCGGTAGGTCAAGTAGATGCTGAGGTAACAACCGCAGACGCAGAAGAAGGCCAGGATGTTGAGGACCAGTATAGAGACAACGTAGATCTGGGAGATCACAGACTCCACATCCATCGGCAGGCAGATACTCACCTGTACAGAGATATTCAGATATCTAAAGGATTAAATGTCTCAGTGGACTTTATTCTGTAACTTATGTCATGCAATATGCTTGGTTATTTGGAAGCTATTGAAGGAAAAAAACTTGATGTTGACCTAGTATGTCTCCTTGAACAGGTTAGGATGGGCTATAAATCATGTCCTTTACATTTTCCTTATTTTTACACAAAATAATTTTCAGATAATGAGACATTTTAGGGCCTCTTCTCACTTTAAATCCAAATAAGCCACTGCTGGCCACGCCTCCAACTCAATATTTACATGCACACGTGAGAAACAGTTGCAAATACATGCGCAATTATACAGCTGTACATCATGGAAAAGCAGAAGTGGAGCCTCCTGAACAACCAACAAGAATGTAGAAGTGGTCTCTGAATGGTAAGTCAACAACAAAACATTTGTCTTTTCCAGCAGCCATTGTACAGAGGTAAAACCAGCTGGCCAAAGGTGCTGGAGTTCTGCTGGGGTTGCTAGGCAACAGGTTAAGCTTAGCTGGGGTTGCTAGGTAATGGCACAGTACCCATTGAGTCACAATAGCCCTTTAACGAAAGAGGCTCATTACCCCGTCCTGCTTGTCTTATGAATGTCTGATACAGCTGGGGTTTGTGGAAATACATGTGACTGGAAGCACCTGGTTCCGCATTTGCTAAAAATAATAAAAATAAATAAATAAATAAAATGCTCAAACATTTGCCTTTATTAGGCATATGTAATTCAAATTCTATCTGAGAATCATGTAATTTAAACAAATATCCAGCTGTTCTATGAACAAACAGCATTGTGAAGCCCAAGGAGCACGTTAGACATGATCGTTCACCAAAACTCCCAGACTGGACAAGCAACGCATTAATCGGACAAGCAGCGCCAAGAGGCACATCGGTAACTCTTGAGGAGCCGCAGAGAACCCCAGCTCAGGTGAAAAAATCTGTTACACAAATGTGACTTGTATGGAAAAAAGCGAAGAGGGAAGCCCTAAAAGGTCCGATACGGACTGCAAATTCAGAAAATATCTGAACTATGTCTACCCTTTTCTACTTATGCACTACTTTGGAGTTCATGGTTGCATCAGAGCAACATTTTACGCTCAACTCTTGCATCTTAAAAGGTGTTCAGCAACGAGCTACCTACTTTGCTGTAGCTGCTGACACCCAGTGTAGGCAGCAATGCAACCAGCAGGGAGAAGCTCCATCCAGTTGTCATGATGATGCAGGCGTGCCTCAGGCGAAGTTTGCGGTCAAGCCGCATGGCGTTGGTGATGGTGTGCCAGCGCTCCACAGTAATGGCTGTTAGTGTGAAAACTGACAGCTCACTGGCAAACACCTGTAAATCACAGTAATTTAGTATCTAAACACAGACACTGATGAGACGCGACATTAATGTATTCAGGCAACATGATGCACACACACACACACACACACACACACACACACACACACACACACACACACACACACACACACACACACACACACACCGTGAAAAAGCCTGCAGCTTTGCAGCCGAAGCCCGTCTGCCAGCTAATGGCGTGGTTGTAGTAGCGGCCGTGAGTGAGCATGTCCACAGTGGCGATGACCAGCAGGTAAATGCCCATGCAGAGGTCAGCGAAGGCCAAGTGGCACATGAGAAAACGAGGAACTGTCAGTTTGGAGCGACTGCCTACGTCCAGGGCAGAGGGAGAAACAAATACTTCAGCTTGAATAAAAAAAACTAAATATATCGTAGTTTCAGCGCTGCACCAGCTGCTTTGCATAGAGGCAAACTGCACTGAAAAAGGAGACTGGAGAACCAAAGTGAAAAAAAAATGTACCGATTGGTGACAAGTAATTGAATGAAGTTTGTCAAACTTCATTTATTTACGTTTGTTTAACTTGTCAACTTAATAAACTTAATAAATTAACTTGGGTAGACTTGACGTGTTTCCTGGTGACCTACTAACACGATATATTTAATTAAGATGGATTGTTTGTTCTTCTTATTCAGTGAGCAACTTGCAGATAGAACAGATGCAGGTTTTTGTTATCTTTCAGTTTTTTTTCCTGGAATACATTGTTCTTGGAGAATTGCCACTAAAAATACAATTTTATTTTTATGTCTATTTTTCTCTTCTTGAAGGTGAAAACTATGTTCAAATATCAACATTTAATCCCATTTGACGTTTTCCTTTGTCATAAAAACTCATAGGGATAGAATAATTACTATTTAAAAATTACAACACATTTTCTGTAGTTGATATTTATCAAATATGGTGAGATGTAATTTTTGAAAAGGCCAGGTAATATTTATGGCTCTAAATAATTTTTTTTGGGACTGGAGAGCAAAAGTGGCTCTTTGGGCTTGCAGACCCCTGGTCCAGGGTATAGGGAGTGAAGAAGTGATGAAATTTGATTTGTGTGATCAATTTAGAAAATACAATCTTCCTATTGCTCTTTTTAAGATAACACTGTTACCAGGACAGTAAAAAGTCAAAGTCAGCACAAATACTTAAAAACTACTATTAAGGTTATTGGTAGACAGGTTTTATCAAGTTAATTACTACTGAGTGGGATTTTTTTCAAAGTAGTTAGATAATGTTGTAGATTTTTTCTGTAAGCTAAGTGATTTTATGAAATTATTACTCTGTGCTATATTCTTGAATTCCTTTTAGTGACTTTATCATCAGTAAGCACATCTTAAACCTCTAAAATTGTACAAAATGAATGACCAAAGAAAATCTCCTATTTTAAAACATCATTTAGGAGCCAGAAAATGACCCCGCAGGGCAAATTTAAGGTAGTTGCTCACATAGTTTGCTACACTTTTACCTAACAGCACCAGTAGAACCACTACATTGCCAAGCAGTGCGAGAACAGAGATGATCCAGATGAGGATCCGCAGGAGGATGGGGGACATTATGTCCTCACACGGATTAAAGCTGTCAGGCGTCGGGCTGCAGGAGATGGAGGTGGAGTTGGAGCAGTGCTCCCTGAAGAAGGCCGGGATGGTTTTCGCCTCAGGGTGGTTACACAGAGAGGTCCACCTCGATCTGCCGTGCAACGACACAGAGTAAGGAAAAACGTGCAGCAGCACCTGTTGGAAAAAGTATCATTCTGATGTGACCTCTACCTGTTCCTGTGCATGTTTTTGAAGGCGCAGCAATGTGAGGAGTATGTCAGTTTGGCTATATGGAGTTTTGCGTAGCGCTGTACAATAGGAAGCTCTTTGAGGTGATAAGCAGATTCTGCTAAAAGCTTCTTCAGACCCCCGAGGATGGAGACCGGCAAAGAGCTGACAGCCGTCTGAGAGACGTCCCTGCAAACACAACCAGGTTTTCATTTTGTTTGCACTAATAATCCTGTTTTGAATTGCTTGGCATGGTGTTAATTGGTGTCAATTATGTACTAAACGTATCCAATCCAATTTACATAAAGTAAACGTAAAAACAACAAAATGACATCGCTGCAAAACACAAAGTCTTACCAGGTATTTCTGCTCTTGTTTCTACTGCATATATGTTCGTGCACTTGAAATAAGACAAAACTAAATTATAAGTAACTTACAGAAAAAAAATAGAAGCTTGTTTTAGAACAATAATTCCTTGCAGATTATGTAACTCATAAAAGCAAAAGAGGATTGTTAAAAGTGAAAAAATCTGAAAATTCAACCAGTATGTTTCTTCAATATTAAGGAAACATTTACTTAAAACAGTCTTATATATCTTGCTGAATAGTTGCAAGGTATTTTTGTCTTATTTCAAGTGAACTGAGGTATTTGCAGTAGAAATTAGAGTAAAAATACCTGGTAAGATTTTGTGTCTTTGTGGTGAAGATGAAATAGCTAAACATCAAAGAATAAATTCCCATCAATTAGAGAAATATAGATATTTTTTTTTTTACCAAAAATTAAATGTTATCACCAGACATGGTGAAATCATCCTTTTCTTAAATTATGGGACTTTAAAAATATTTTTGGTTTCATCTTTGCTGTTCAGTTCATTTTCTGGCCTCTGTATTTTTGGTATCTCTTGATCTTTTTTTTTTTTTACATTTAAAAGTAAACATACACATATTTAAGACAATTTTTCAGATAACTAATAGATTATAAAGATCAGACTAAGTTTCTTTTTTTTTAATTATGAGAATAAAGTCATAATATTACAAGAATACAGCCATAACAATATTGAGAATAAAGTTGTATAGTTGAAATAATATGAGAATAAATGTCAGAATTTTAGCAGAATTAAGTAAATAGGACAATGAAGAAGTTATTTTATGAGAACTTCAACATAAAAACTACAAACAAATTTGAATGAGGAATACTGAGCATTTTGTGAAATTATACTTTGGTATCATTTTCGCCGATAAGGAAATACTTTGTTTCAACGCATCAGCATCAAATTATGAGCAGCAGAACTTCGAAACAATCATACAAACGACTGGGTCTGTTCCAAAGAAAAAAAATTACTGTTGACGCTTTTTCTCAGAGTTTTATGACGTTCATCTGGTAAAATTGCATCTTTATTCTGCTAATATTATGACGCTGCTGTAGCCTAATACCCCATAATACTTGTACAACTCACATTTAATAAAAGCCACTTTCTGGAAATATTTTCTTTATTTTTTAGAAAGGAAAGCAAGAAAAAAACTTAAAATTGAACCCAATTTATTTAAAATTTATTAAATAGACTCTATTGAATATTAGATAATTATCAATTTGAAATAAATATTTTCATACCAGAGGAATTATTCTAATTTTAGAGATTAAATAAACGCAGGAATGATCCAGAACAAACTGTTAAATTGTCAAGCTGCTTCCATTTGATTGACATGCTGGACAGTAGAGGACGCGTCTCATCTTTGGAGGTGGGAAAATCTCGCGCATTGAAATTCGCTGCCTGCATTTGCTCACAATCTATTTCTTTAACCTCCAATTTTAACCGTCATCCAGATTTCTGTTTTAAATAGAATGCTGACAGACCGTTGCCTGCTCTGACTTTAAAAGGTGGCGCTGAAGAGGGTGAACGATGAAGGCACGAGATAAGAGGGGATGTCATGCTTACAGCACCACCAACTCACTGGAACCCACAAAGGCATCGGGGCTGATGTGAGCAAGCTGCTTGTTTCCACTCAGAAGCCTGGAAAACGAGTTAAAAGCAGAGAAATTAAACGTGGAAGTCGAAATTGCGTGCTTGTAGCTGTGCGTCTGTCCGTGACTCACAATCTGTACATCTTTGTTCCATTGAAGGCGTCACTCGCCACCTCCTTGATGCCATTTCTGGTGAGCCGTCTGTCATCAGAAAGAGAAGCCAAAATCTCAGTCACATGGCTCAGGCGGCGAAAATGTATCCGAGCTGCTGATGCCAAACTTGCTGTTTGCACTTCCTTTGTTCCCACAAACTAAAGCTGACTTTCAGCTAAACAGTTAGTAAGTGACTACTGCCTCAGCTGCTCTTTCCTCCTCTTTTCTTTTCTTCTGTTCAACAGAAGCGGTTATAGTCGTTGGCGAGATTATGAAACCTGGGTCCCATGGGTACGGACGAGCACTGTGAAGGCGCCCCACTCATCCTACTGAAGAGCAACGGCAAGGAAGCGCAGAGCAAACACCAACTTGTAATTTGTGATTGTTCTGTGCATCCGCCTACCATATTTTGTATTGCTTCATCACCATTCTGAATTATTTTATGTTGTGTCTTCTTCTCTGGTCCTTGTTATAATGTTGTGGTCATTTTATGTCCCCAGAACTAGAACCAAACGAAGAGAAGCAGGATTCAGCTCAAATCTGGAACAAACTTCTAGAAAAACCGTAAAACAGCTGAAACACTGACTTCCTTTAAATCTCGAGTAAAGACCCACCAATTTAGAGTTGTATTTGAAACGTAATCAATTACGAATTTAACGATGGCACTTGACTTAATGTAATGTTTTAATTGTTGATTCTATGTTGCATGACTTTGTGTTTTTGTTTATGATACAAAGCACTTTGAAATCCTTTGCTGCTGAAATGTGCTATACAAATAAAATTTGATTGATTGATTTTCCTGGTTTCTGAATTGAATTTTAGAAATGCTGCATGTCTTCAGAACCACTCTGCATCTTTTTGTAATCCTTGTTTCCTTTCCAACTGCACCAAGACGACTACCTTGGCTGCTTCTGAACATTTTATAACCACTTTTGGCTTTTACAGAAGCAGAAAATTAAGTGCCAGAGTGTTTATTGGCTGCAGAGACTCGCTGATGTTCCTGCAGCTATTTGGAGCCAGAAAAACGTCATATTTTTAATTTGTTTAATTTTAACACTTTTTGTTTTGTTGTATGCATGATACACAGGAAAGCTAAATCCAAACATCTATTATTCTGTCTTTTACCTAAAGACTATGACAGGCATGCAAACCTGACGCGAGAAGTCAAAGTATATTTATGTGTTAGAATGGACCAGTTATGTTCATATCTATGCGCAATTAAAAATCTTTTTTCAGACTTGAAAACTAATGCTTTCATGTGTCCATCTAATCTGAGCTTCAGCTTTTTTTAGACGTAAAATAACTGGAAAGTATTTCAGTCTTTTGATGTGCAAAGCTGGTGGAGAGATTCACTAAAACCCCCTGCAGCTATAACTTAAAATGTGATTCTACAAAGTATTAATATACATTGATGCCACATTTTCTATATATTTACGTGTAAAAATGTTCCACTTCACAATTGTGACTACAAGGATTGTTATTTTTTGCATAAAGTCTTTGCAAAATACGTGGGTCTTTGGTTGTGATGTGGCAAAATGAAAAAGAATCAAGCGGCTGTGAAAACCTTTGCAAAGTGCTTTAAAACATATTTGATTTAATTTAAATACAAATTACTGAAAATATTTGTAGAAAACTCTCCAATGGAAAATGGCACACATCATTTTCATGAAATTTCTGCACTTATTTAAAAAAAAAACAAAAAAACAACACAAATGCAGCAAGTTCCCTTCTTTCCTGTTTCTTCTTCTGAATCAAAAATGTCACCTGCTGTTAGAAGATAAATGTAATATATATTATTTTATATAACTCTGGTGTTTGAGGTTCTGATGATATATTTCCCCTTGTTTGTAATTTACAGAAACACACATAAATATGGATGGCTTGTCCTCTAAACACATGAATAATTCCACATTTAAACCTGTTAGAGCATTGAGATGCTGTTTGCTTGTAAAACCGACATTTCTGTTTCTTTTAATTTACAAACAGATGCTCCAAGTTTCGCTTGCTCCCATTTGCAAGACCTAAACATGTGCAGTCGTTTAGTAGAGCCATCCCTATGAGGCACATGAATGCAAAAGGAAAATGGAAGCAGCCGGAGGGGAAAGAAGATGATTATCTTACATTTCCTCGATTGGTTTTGTGCAGAGGCCTCTGAATGCATTGGCAGGGACAGTTTCTATGTTGATGTTGTCCTGGAGGTCACTGTGCAACACAAAGGGCAATAGACATATGGAGAAAAAAAAAAGTCATGTGTGTTTAGCACAAACTGATCTGCAATGAGTCTGTGTGCCGTCTATTTTAAAGGCGGTAAACGTGTGTGATGTCCTCAGGCCATGTGCTTTGATTCAGTGTGCCTATAAATTCAGGTCCATGTGGAAAGGATGGTGTGTGGGTGTTTTAGCGAGTGCGCTCTTGCGGGTCATTTCCATCATACGCTGACACCTACAACAGAAAACCTCGGGCTGCAGACTGGATCTTGGAGAGGTCTGGAAAAATTCGCAGCCCGGTGTTGGAGATGGTTCTGTGGAAAAGGACAGCCAAATGTTACTTCCTCCATTTTGTAACCAACAGGCAAGCAGGCGCCACGTGAGAACGAAACCGGGCACAACGTAGCAAACAGACAAACAATGGAGATCTTTTGAGAATATGTCAAGGTGAAAGGGAAATAAACGTGGCTTCAGTCTAAAACTATTAGCGTTGACAGAAATTTTAACGCTTACAAATGCACTGTTACGGTTAATGTGTGTTTTGCAAAGAGCTGCATGGACTGCAATAAATATTAGATAAAGATTTAACACTGGGTAGTATTTTATTTCAGTGCAGTACAAACAAAGTAGTTGAAATGTGATAAAATCATTAAGAAACAGAAGCTAAACTCTTTCATTATCAGAACAGAAGACATTTTCTAGACGAATTTTTATCCTAATGAAACTTTTTTTTTCTTCAAATTAAGTTGGAAATAGTCAGTTTTACTTTGTACTAGTTTAGTTCTGTCCTGTAGCTGGACACAACAAATATGACTTTGACTTCAAGTGCTTCAAGTGCAGACACAATGTGTAAATACATAAACTTTAGGGGAAATAAAATGAGGATAGATGAGCAGTGTGCACATGTATTTGCAACCAGTTTTTCTTTAGAGGATTGTGGTGCAAATATACTTATTCTGTTTTATAGCAGAGGAGCTGATTACTTAGGCAATAAGGTGTTTATTGTGTTCATTAGAGATACAGCCTCTGGGAAAAAATGTATCTTTGCTGTCTGATGTTTTTTGCAAATAGTGGTTTGTAGAGTCAAGCTTAAGGTAAACATCTAATCAGCTTGTGGAAGTATTGATGCTACCTGTGCAAGAGAAGATGCTCATCATGGCATTTTGTGACAATAACCTACATTATTGAATCTCACAGGTTTTTCTAAAGTGAGAAAAACCTGTGAGATGTTGTGAGTGTTGTGGAATCCTTGTTCAAACTCTCAGAAAGATTAAATTACTTTTGATGCCTTTGCCGAAAAAAATTAAACAGATGTAGTTTTAATATGTATGAATCAAACCCTGAAACACACAGCAGAAACGATGAAATCAGAAAAACAACAAGAAAAGTTATAAATTATTGAAGCAACACAGGCCAGGTGTGAGAATTGAAAAAGATCTGATGTACAGAGAAAACAGGGCAAGATGATCTGAAGCAAACTGGGGAACAGACAGCAGAAATACTGAAGTACATGAAGCAAAAACAAAATACACCAGTCAGGATGGTTTAAAGGGGAGAAAAGAGAGCTAAAATATAAAAACAGATCTAGTACAAAGTTTGGAGAACCAGCCAAATCCGAACCACCACGACACAAAGCACAAGTGCAGAGGTTCTCACAAACTGTTATCCATTTTTTAATGTTTGACATGATGATGATCTCTTCATTCTGTTCTCTTCATAATGTTCTCCCAAATAAAGTATAGTGCAACAAATTGCCCTTAAAAGTCACGTAATTAATACAAACACAAAAAGGCATACGACGATTGACAGCCTCTTCTTGGGATCAGCTTTCAAGTCAGACTCCAGCAGAGATTGTTTCCCTGGATTCCTGGATATCTCGGCTCCTCAGAGATGTAACTTATGTAAAGGGAAAAGTCATTTTACAGGGGATTGTTGCACCCGCAGGACCATGGAGAGGCGGACTCTATGAACTTTAAACCTGGGATTATGACGTCGCAGAGTGAGAAAACTCTGGAAGCATCGTAAGCTGGTTCACATGCCCCAATCCAATGATCAGGTTTCACCTTGAGGGGATGAGTGGGTCATTTTCCTTTGATCCAAAACTCAGCGTTAAGGCGAAAAGTCCAGGTCAGCCACATTTAGGGTCAGAAAGCCAGAACAAATCCAGAATCCAGGTACATGTAGCAGATGTCAGAGCAAAGGCAGAGAAACTCACAAAGCAGCACCAGCACAGGTGGCAGCAATCAGGCAGCCAACAGGGGTGGGAGGGGCAGAGCAGGAGAGCAGCATGTAACATTGAAATCATGATAATTGGACAATATTACGAGTTGTTTCTCCAAAAATGCTTAACCCTTTTGAGGCTCGTTCCATGAATATTTGTGCGAGCCGAGATGTCAGAGACTCTGCTTGAAGTCCAAGCTTAGTTGCAGGGCGGGCTTGTTTTTCTAATAACGTTAGCATTCCAGTGTTTTAAAGGCGTTCAAGTTCCTTTACAGTGTGTATTTACAGCTCAATTTTACCCATTTCTCCAACCAACTCAGTCTGAAACAAGTGGAAGACGAATGGAGGATAAATTTAAGCGTCGAGCAACCATCGCATATTTTCTGACAGATATCTGAGCAACAAACAAGCTTAAATTAAGAAAAAAAATGTTCCAGACGCTGATTTATGTCTCGATGCTGCGCTAAGGTGCCCTTGTTTAGACAAACAGTTTAAAAATATATTTTTGTCACCACACAGAGCCGAGTTTTTGTGTCCCAGTTTTCACAAAATGGGCCAAGCTGAACGATACAGATGATAGAATCCCCTGAGAGACTAAAGCAGTGAGCAATGAATCTCATAATTGGCTACTTGGAGATTGTTTCACAAATATAAAAACAATTCAATTACTTGGAAACTATTAGTGTTACGACCATGGAGTTTGGGGTGAATAAAACTGTGGGAAAATTTAAATTGGTGGTTGGATGTTGGACATTTAGTTTGCCATCAGGGGGATCTGAGCTAATTAAATAATCATGGATTTGGCTGTGTGGGTCCTCAGAAGTAGGCTCGTCAACCATGACCTACTTTGAACTCACAATTAGTTCAAACCCCCCCCCCAAAAACAGATAAAGTGTGAGAACACTCACAGACGGCGAAGGCTCACGATGTTCCTGAAAGCATCTGGATGAATGGATCTCAGGTGTTTGGATTTGGTTATCTCTCTGAAAGAAGCAATTTGTCAGTTCCACACTTTAAAAACATAAAAAATCTCATATATTACAGCTAACTGCCAGTTGTACCCACATTTCAGCGAGCTCTGGGAGATCGGAGAAAGCGAAAGCTTTTATCGTCTCTAAAGACAGATTTTCAGAAATGCAGCTGAAAGAAGCAAGGAGAACATGTTTGACGTGTTTAAAAATAAGCTTCTCCGGGCTTCATTTGCACTTATTGCTAAGCCTATTTTGTTTCCATTCTTCTCACACGTGCACTCATGAGGGGACTCCTCAGAGTTTCTGGTTCTTCTTGTTCCAGGGCAAAGACTAAACACGCGGCTGTTTTGGAGGAAACGGGATGCACACCAGGTTGGGAGATGTGAATACTCACACGTCGGAGAGCTGAGGCAGACCGGCAAAGGCAGATGTGCCGATGCTCTGCAGGATGTTGTTCTGCAGGATGAAACTAAGATGGGAAGTGACAGAAAGGAAATAAATATATTAATAAAGCAGAACTCACTCTTCTCAACACAAGGTTCCTGCAAGAACAGTCAAACATTGATAAATTGAAATAAAATAAATAAAAAATAAAAGAACTGATTTTTTTTATGGATATTTGGGGGATGGCTTCCCAGTCTGGTTCTATTAATATAATACACAAGCTTAAAAAATGCATTTCACTTAATTACAATATGATATAAAAATCAAATTTATTATGTTTTGGATTGGAACCTCATATAATATAAATAAAAAAAATTTGTAATTTTCTTTTTTTGATGGCCCACAAAATAACAAAATCTATTTCCTTTATAAACCAAAATAACAGGCAAGTTAAAATAAAACATTCTGAGGTGATTTAAACTGTTAAAAAAGTTAAGTACATAGAAAACAGTAATCCATACAGATTCTGATGGTTCATGAAAAAAAATCTGAATAAACTGATCAGTGATTACCATGGCAACACAGACTGTCCATCCACTTATTGTCACCTTCCTGGAATAATGACGCAAGTAATTTATTTATTTTTAACCAAAAGATGATAAAAAAAAATCCCTTTTGGGAAAAATGACTAAAGCCATTATTTTAGGAAGGTGACAATATGACATAATTATGACGCAAACACTAAAGGTGATGAAGGATTCTGGCCAAAATAAAAATGTATGTTACGCCTGCCCTTATCCAACCACCATCACCAACAAATGCATCACATTTATCCTGTGATCGTTTTTCTTCATCAGTTTTATTTTCCTCTATTTTTCTGAGCCTTTTTGAATCATTTTTTATTTTCATCATTTCTGTGTAGTGCTGAAGTTCTCTGTGTTTTAACATTTAAATAATTTTATTTTTGGTCTTCCTCAGGTAACTACGCAGAGCATCAAATGAAAATCACGAGCATAAAACTCACAGCTTTCTGAGGCGATGCAGGCTGGCCAAGGAACCCTGCTGAATCTCTCGGATCTGCGTCTGCTTCACTTCCCTACAACACCATAAAAAAACAAACTGTAACTATCTGGGAAATTATAGTGAAATGCAATTGAGTACATTTATTTTTCTTAAAGTAAACAGAAAACGCACAAAAAACATGAATGAACTTTATAGGAGCATCTTGGCCAAAATGCATTAATTGTCAAATGTCACCAAACTGTAAACATATTTTAAAAAGTTAAAATTACTTAAGTTAATGAGACATATTGTTGTGGGTTTGATCATTTCTTTTTTTATTTATGTTTGAAAGGGTTTGCCGTACTCTATTAATGTGGAACTTGTTAGAAAACTCCTGCTGAATAGGTTGATTCCTTTAGATTTAATTTCTCTCTTTTTTTCTCGTATCCTGTTTTCATGTTTCCACTTTGGTTTGTCTCACTAATGAACATAGCTCCCTTTGTGTTAATTATTCACCTTCCGTCTTTCTACCTGCTTTGCTTTCGTTCACAGCTGTTCCAAATTCCTGCTCTAAGACACCTGAGTTAAAAGCCTGAATTACTGCCTTGGCATGTCGGTAGGTTGCACAAAAACCTGGTTATGAACCAGACTTTATATTCAGGTCTGCATCTGAAAGTTGCAGGTCATCAGCATGTGAAATATGAAGAAACATGTAACTCAAATTCTCTCTGAAAATGTAAAAAATGAGGTACATTCATGGGGCTTTCATCATTATTCAAAGTAAGTATTAAAAAACTTAAATTCTTAAATTTGTGTATTTTACAGGTCAGTAAAATTCTGTAAAATAAAACGGAGAAAATTTGTCAATTTGCAGATTTTTAAGTATAACTTAAGATGACAAAACAATGAAGGAGGAAAATAATGAGCGAATCATTTAGAGAAATAAACGCCTTTGCACTAATGATGTGTGTGAGGGAGAAGCAGATCAGGTTTTATCTGGATTTCCCTACTGAAATGGCCATCAGTGGCTGCATAACTGTGAATATCACAACTCTTCCGGTACCTTGACCTTTGACCAGACAAAAACACGAACACAAACACGCACGCACACACACACACATACACCAGAGGCTGGGACTTCACTTCTCCAGGGATTAGTTGCTACTTTTGGCAGACAAGAATGTCCTTGTGAAGTGAATGTGTACGTGTCAGCAGTATTTCTGAGTGGGATGAGGTGCAGTCGAATTGTTTCATGTGTATACATGTGCTTCAGATGATTGATTGTTTTTTTCAAACTTTTAGATCGAGCTTCAACTTGCCCTGTCAAAAAACCTAAATTTTTCTCTTTTTATAAGGGTCAAACGCATGACTGCATCGTTTTGATGTAAGAGAGGCTTGTGGTTTGCATTCTAACAAAATTTTTTGTTTCCTTTAGCCACACCACTGGAAAAAAGTATTCCGACTTTTTCCCATCAAAATAATGAGAGAAATATAAGTGAGATTTATTTAATGTTTTTTTAAATTTATTTATTTATTAAATCTATTTAATAAATCTATTTGGTAAAGATGGACTTTGTATTGACATTGACATTTATTTATGATGTTATAAGTGAAATAATCTGCAGGTGGATCTTGTACTTTTTCATCAATATCAAGGAATTATGGACTTAAGCTCCTATAGCTTGCTGAAAGGTTATTGGGAATTTTTATTAGTTTTTTTTAAGTAGGGCTGAAATGATTAATTGCATTTATGAAATGATTAATTTAGCAGTTGATTAATCGTTGACTGAAGTATTCAGACTCAAAAGAAAAGGCTGCTTACTGAATAAAGCAATATATTCAGAGCAGTAATTAAGCAAATGTTTGTATAAAAGCATCCTTTGTCTATAAATGTGTTTTAAGTGAAAACCCTCAAGTGGCATCAAGCTTCACCTGATTCAGATTCACTTAAGGAATTCTATCTTATTGCTTTTTAATCACTAAATGTTTATTTTCTTACTTAAAAAAATGATCTGAATTCTTTATTTGCATGTCTTAATGCATTTCTAATATTAAAACCAGCTAAATGTGCCAATTTCTTGATTCTATTGATGGATTAGTCAATCGCTAAAATAATCATTAGTTGCAGGCCTAATTTCAAGTGTGCCAAGATTTTTTCACTAGAAACTAGACAAAAAAAACTGGATTTTTGCAGTGTGGATGGATGGATGCTCTGCTCTCTATCATTTGCTGCATGACAACAAACCCTGACTTAAACAATGACTTCTGTCATGATGTGCAGAAGAAGTGCTCAGTATGCCACATCAGTATCTCTCCTCCTTATTGAGGCCCTATAGTTCAAACAAGATAAAATCAATATACATTACCATGATCCAACAAAGAGTGTAGTAATAGTTGCATGAGAGGAGCCTGAGGACTGGGATATGAGGTGGATACCAATTATCTGTAAGCACAGATAATTGGTATCTGTAAGGACACAGATGCCAATTATCTGTCCTTATAGATAATTATCTGTCCTTATAGACAGATAATTGTCTGTAAGGACAACTGTATCTGTGTCCTTACAGATACAGTAAGTTTGAAATGTTGTGTTAATCTGAACTGGGATACAATTGTACAAAAAAGTTCAAATTTAAACACAAGCATCTGTACTAACGTTTGGATAAACGTTCAATGTAATCCTGCTTTCTCCGTTCCAATTGTCTGTTGTCCATTGTCTGTTTTAGCTTGAACTGCTACTAGTGATTTAGAAAATCATTCACACCCTTTGAACTTTATTCATAATAAATGTTTCTGTTTTTTTGTTGTTTTTGCTCAAACTCTGACGCGGACCAAAAAGTGAACTCCTGTTCCCCGGAAATCCCAGGTCTCAGTTCGGTTGAAGTGAACTCTGGTGCAGCCTGAATGCATGTAAATACCAAGCAGACCGGAGACCGCTCCAAAAACAGGAAGCGGACTTCAGCGTGGGACATTCTGGGTAAATGGAACCAAAATAAACAACAAAAGAGAGAAGTGAAGTGTACTTGCCAATATCTGTCATTTTTGCACTCATGTCGTCTTTGGAGGTTTTCATGTGTGGTTCAGTGGTTATTAGTGCAGCGCCACCACAGGCGAGGAGGGGAACAGGTTTTTGAAAAGGTTTGGTCCGTTTGACACGAGGCAGTGTGAAAGCGAACCATACCAGCGGAAAATGTAATGGCTGTTGCAGTTTTGGTTCCCAATAAAAATGAGTCTACCGGACTATTAGGTGAGACAAAAGGCTTGGCTATAAACTAAAAACAACCAAAATAGTGGAAGTTCTTTAAAATGTAGTGGGAGAAATCTAATAAATATTGAGATGTTTGGCCATTTTATTGGCCTCTCCCTCTAAAACCACATGACAATGTAAGCTAAATATTGCTGTCTTTTCAAAGTAATTTGGCAGGAATCGTTAAAAATGTAGTCTTCTGGACACAGGTGCAAAGAAGCAGATAATAAGCAGACCTCCCTTGTCATCACCCTCCTCCTCATTGCACCAACATCGCATGGTTTTTGCTGCCTGACCTCCGATAGCTGAAACATACAAAGTCGCATTGCATCCAGGCATGCAGTGAGATACGCCAGGAGCTACTACAGGTTTATGCAAGCAGCAAACGCAGTGACACAATGGCTTTAGACTTAAGTGTTTATTTGCAGTGAATGCTTTAAGCTGTGGCTGCACAGCGGTGCTGTAGCAGGTCAAACAAGTGTTGCATGCAATCATTGATTCAGTTAATGTTTAATTAGACCAGCTTCGGAACGTTCAGTACAAGATTTAGCCAAAGGAAAGCGGCGAGGTTTGGATGAATCTAAATGAATATGCACGTAGAAAAGATGGGAGTGTGTAAATATTGCATAATCCTTCAATATTTAATGATGAGACGATGGGAGTGTGTTGTTTCGTACAAAGGGTCTTGAGAGGTTTTCACTTGTTCAAAAGAACAATATAAGTTTTGGTCGATGTAAAAAGCAACCGGAGTTTTGATCATTATGCAGCTTGAGGACAAACTTTTCATATGTCTGGAAAATACCTTATTAGTTTATTACATTACATACATGCTGCTTTTACATGCCGCATTACAATAACCAACTTCACTGTATTTTGATGAGATTTTATGTGATGGTCTGGAGCAGAAGGAAAATTATGTATGGTTTTAATTTTGTTTTGTAAATAAAAACCTGAAAAGTGTTTCTGTTAACTTTTTAAAACCTAAATAAAATAAATACAATTAAAGATTCATATGGATATATCAAATCTGTAAAGGCCTCAGAGATTTGTGCAGACGTGGTAACATTGGAGGAGCTGCAGAGATTCACAGCTCAAGAGGGAGAATCCAAATCAGACATTTCTGTAAGAAAGGCATAAACAATCCTTTAGTGAGATATAAGAAGCTCAATTTCTAGTTTGATGGGAAGATTAATTAGTAAATATAATCCTGTATACAATCCTGGAAGAAAACTTGCTCATGTTTGTGAAAGACTTGAGAGAGAGAAATGGTTTATATCTATGCATATCTGCATCAGAATGGTTCAGACCTGCACTTCAAAAACAAAACGTTTCAGCAAGATGTAGGAACTTCTTTTAAGTAAAGAATTCCTTAATATTGATTAAAAGCAACAGCTCCTCTAGCTGATTAATAAGAGAAATAATTTGCCAGTGGAACAAGTACTTTTTTAGAACATTAATTTACTTATAACTCCTATGTTTTGCCAAAAAGTTACTTGTAAGTTAGTTTTGTCTTATTTCAAGTAAATGAACATATTTTTGGTCTGGTTTCTAAAGCTAAGATTTTGTGATCTTGCAGTGTAAAGTCCAACTTGGAATCTGTGGCAATAGTTGAAAGCTGATGATTAAATAAACGCTCCATCCAGCCTGACTGAGTTTGAGCTACTTTGCTGTATTTTAGTCTAGATGTGTAAAGCTGATGGAAACGTATTCCAATAGAGTTGCATCTGTAATTGCAGAGAAAGTGGTTCTGCAAAGAGTCGATTCACAAGGGGGAGGATGGATACAAATACATATACCCCTTTCCATATTTTAATTTTGAGAAACTCTTCTTTTTTCCATCCAGTGACACTTCGCTTTAGTTTGGTTTATCGAATAAACTACAAGCAGAATTTGTTGAGTGTTTTCTCTAAATGTTGGTTGAGTTGCATTAGAAACACTTGAAGTGTGACAATGTTTTTCCCTGAAACCAACAATGAATATTTAAAGCAGATGCTTAAAAACAAATCCTAACACTGCACAACATGAGGATGTTTTCTGGCAGTTATTGCAAGAAAACCCCCCACTAAAGATGGAAACTGGAAATGGATGCTGCTTTATTTTAGAAAACTAATTGAGGTGAGAAAGATGTTGATCAATCACATTGATCTTTCCAAAGAGGAAAACTCATTAACACATTAAATCAGAGTCAAGGGATCAAACAGCTACTCAATACCCTAAATCTTTTGTTTTTCTTTTTTGCATTGCTGTTCTGGAAAATGAAGCCTTTTAGCTTCATTACTACCAGCAGACAACAGCTTATGACCAAAATTAGTAGTTGCATCCTTGTGTGCTCTTAAGAGTGTGTGTATGTTTACTCACAGGCACCAGGTGTTGCTGGAAATGTTGGGAGGAATCGCTCTGACTCCAAATCCCACCGGGCGGCAAAAGTTCTGGATCAGTTCTGGAGAACCAGCTCCATATCCGCGTTTAAGGTCCATCTCAGAGCCAGGCATGGAAGCTGCTGCCATGTTTATCATCAGCATTATCAGTGCGTTTGCCACCATCCTTTCAAACTGATCTGTTTTTAAGAAAAAGAAAATCCTTTGTGTCTTTATCTCTTGTAAACCTACGTGTACGCAGGCCCTCAGATCCAACACTCCAGGCTGATGTGAAAAGTTTTCTGCTCGTTCGTTTGTCTTTCTACACAGGTTGAAGGAGAGGAAGAAATGTGAGGCGTTTTGATGTTTTCTTGCAGCGGTGAATGCTGGGGGTGTGTGAAAAACTTCAAGGGTGGATGAGACTGTAGGAGGTTCCTTCTTGGATCTGTGCATGTGTCTCCTGTGTGTAGTGTCTACAAAATACCACAACAAGGCAAGCGGCGGAGATTTTGCACTTTGCTGGAGCACTCTAACCTCACCAGAAATCTGGTTTCGCTCGTTTGCTGTGTTGTGAGTGTGGAAAAAAGAAAAAACAAACAACACCGTGAAGCTATTTGAGCTTCAGAAGTACAATGTTGTGGCGGTGGCAGTGATGCAGAGTTTACAACTGTTTGGGTTTCTTATCATTGGAAAAAGATTAGTGAGAAATCAGTTCCAGGCAAACATTTATTAATCTGAGCTTGTTGTGACTTCGTACATAAACAGTAGTGTGTAAAAAGATTCTCACCACTTAAACTGGGACTTAATGTGATGGAGCAACACAAACTCCATAAATGTAAAAACCAAAGAAAATATTTTTTTTTAGCACACTTTTTTGTACACAAATCTGAAATGTGTGCATTTGATTCCCACCTTCACCTAATCAGCACTGGAACCAACCTTTCCAGCTGTGGAATACTTTCACAGTTGAAAGTATTTTGCAGGTTGAGGGAGTTGGAGACTCAACTGAGACTCGCAGGTTTAAGACTTTACTTGAACTCCTGTTTTGGGACTTGAGTGTTAGTAAAATATTTTATCCTCTGCTATGAAGTGTGAAGGAAAGTCGGCATGTTGGCTGCAGACTGCAGCTTCTCTGCATGTTATATTGTGACTTCTGGTAATTATTATAGGAAGCTAATGACTAGTAATATTCTGCTCTTGTTAGCTGTAATAATGCAACATAACAAAGACACTGATCGGAAATAAGTACAAATAAAACCACTTCCTGTTCCATTCAGAGGTTTAGCACTTGTTTAAAACTTCAATTGTAATGACTGCTACTTAGAATGGAGAATAAATGTTTATTAATAAATGAATTAAAATGTTTCCATCTCAAAGTGAGGAGAGGATAACCCTCCAAACCCTGACTAGTCAAACACATTATGAAAGAGAGGACAAAATAAAGACGGGAAAGAACAGTTGTTGACTTGCAAAAATATTATTTTTTGATTAATTCAGAAATTTAACATTAACTTTTTTAATGCTCTTAAGAAAAAATAATAGCTTCATTTATGCGCTAAGAAAAAAAAAGATTATTTATATTCCTAAGAGGGTAATGAATTCGTTTGTTGTTGTCGACTGCTCAAATAGAAGTAAATAACTTTGGGGGTTTGACTTGAACAGAGTATTTACAAATCAAGATGTACACTGTGCTGTTGCACTGAGAAGTATTTTACATACACTGCATTCATACAGCAACACACAAATGCAGATTTAAAGCAAAACAAAGCTACAGTCCACTCACCCTTTCTTTAGCCCAACGGTCAGCCACAGTGGGGATTTCCCTCCATGAAATCCCGAGGCGGCGGGTTGGCCTTGTCTTTCTATTTTTGCTATGAAATTAAGCATGACTTGTAAAATCTAAACTGGAATTGAAGGTGACTATGTTGAGATCTGCATCATGGCAGCAATTTTTAAAAAATGTGTAATCAACATGCTCGCACACTGAAAAAATCTTTTTAGACACAAATTTTTCAACTACACAACAGTGATCATGAGTGAAAATACTTTGCATCCATTCTTAAATCCAATATGGTGGCAGTAATAATGTTAAAGTTCCATTTGTTTTCTTATGACCTGGTGTAATCAGTTTTTTTGCATACATGCAGCGAGCATAAAAGTTTCCTTTTTTGTTTTAGATGATATTTTTTTGTCTCTTAAATCTGTGAAATGTTAAATCATTTCCCTCTTCATGTTAAATCTCATATTTGTTGCAAGTGATTTTCAAAACTTGACAATGGACCTTTTATTCTTTCCTGATGGGCTCCTCAGATGCTTGCAAGGACGCCCTGCATTCACAAACCTAACAACATCTCAAGCTCACTCGCGTGGCAGTAATTTATTGACGTTTGCTACTCTTACATTTTCGGCTGCTTCCGTCCAGTCTAGTCGCTAACAATATGCAGCTATGAACCTGTGTGAGTGCTGTGCTGTGGGAACGCTGAAAGAAAATAGATCTTTAAGATTTATTCCTCAGCACAGAGGGAAAAATTCAGCCTTGAGCTCCTGACATGAACACACACACACACACACACACACACACACACACACACACACACACACACACACACACACACACACACACATAAGCACAGATAGACACAGATCCCTTCTCCCACAGTTCTTTACACACAAAAAGGCAAAAAAAGGAATCAGAAACAGTGTAGCTGCAGAAAGGAGAGAAAATGAAAGATAAGATCTGTGGAATGTTCTTATATAGATATGCATGGTATTTTTTTTTACATGTTTGCAGATTGATCTGTTGCTGATTGCCTCACACCTGTGCAGAGGAGGTTGATAAAAGCCTCTGCTGCCCCCTGCTCAGAAATCCTGCTGAATGCATTAAAAGCAGACTATTTTCACAGATATATTTTGTCTATGAAACAGGTGTTTCAGGTTTCAGGGCTCTGTCTTCCGTTCGCGTCTGAATGCACCTCCGACTAGTCAAAAAGTACGATGCGTTCCGAGTGTTTGTGGTCCTATTGTATCTGCAGACTGACTCAAAACCTGAGGCAGAAAAACAGTGCTCTGCTGCAGAGGTCTGTCTGCATGTGAATATGTGCAATTTATGTGCATCAACTCTGGGGGTTATAAACAGAAAACTTGTTTGGATGTTATATATCGCTTTGGCGTGAGGATGTGATAAATCAGGGCAGCTGATGTTGCGACTGAGTTAGATCCAGTCTAGCGCAACTTGAACGCGCTGAATGAATCAGGCAGGACCTCTTCATCTACGCTTCATCATTCGTCATGGTGACGGCAACTGATACGCCGAAATTATATACTTTAAGACTGAATCACCGTGTAGGTTCTCTGGACTCGCAACTTCTTTCAGTAGTCCTTTATTTTTCTTTCTCTTTTTTTTGCAGGAAAGCGATGTTGTTATTCTTTACAGATCTGAGGATTTTGCACATTTACTATGCTCAAAAGTGAGGCATCTCTACTCCAAGTTTCCTTTGGGTCGATTTGAAGAAATCTATTCTCAGTTACAAGAACAGGAAATGGGTCACTTTCATTCAAAATGCTTGCTATATTTAGACACTTCTAAGAAATTAAATTAAAACTGATTTGGGTGCAGCAGAATCTGCTTTTCAGTAAAAGTCTCTGGAGAGACGTGGTTCTACGTCTTATAAAAGCTTGGCAATGAAAAGGTGAATACTTTTCCACTGCAAGACGATTATGTCTTTAATAGTTTTTCCCTGATTACAAATGCATAAAAAAACCAACCTCTATCTGTATCAACCACCTGTGCTGAATGGGGCAAACTGTGTCATTCTTGAATTAGAAATTAAGCCAAAGGGCCACAAGTGACCTCTGCGCCACTTTGAAGACCCCTGCCCCTAAATAAAACACTGCACAATTAATTGCCTTGTTTAGTGGAGAATTGGACAAAGATTTCTGCTTCTAGATATGCAAAGTTGGAGGTGATGCATCTAAAAAACTTGCATCGGCATTTGCAATAAAAGGAGGATCAACAAAGTGTTTCACAGGCGGTTAAATACAACAGAAATGGACGACTCCGATTCTTTCAGATTGCTGAAGAATGTTGAAAACAATGTTTTACTTTCCCTGTTCACAATTATGCCATTCTATGTTGGTCCTTCACATCAAATCCCAATGAATTACGCAGAATTTGTTTGCAACATGAGTGTGAATGCTTTTGCAAGACACTGTTTTCAAGATGGACAGAGATTTAGGCAACAATAGAACCAGAAACAATCTAAAAGGTATAACCTGCATGTTACCACATCACAGTTTGAAGCTCTGGGTCCATTGAGTGAAGGCAAATGTTTAGCCAAAGATCTTCTGTAGTTATGGACATCAAATGAGGAAAAAAAAATGAGAATAGAAAAATCTCAAACTTAAAAAAAAAACCAATAAAAAATGAATGGAAACATGTCCCATCTACTCATTTAATCTGAAAATGAGAAACAATAAACGCTGCAGACGAAACTAATTATATGTCTTATCGTCTCTTTGACGTTTGAGTTGAGTTATTTTAAGCAACCTGAAGCACACTTGTTTCTGATTCATCTTTTCTGTTTTCACACACACCCACATACGACACCAGAATGCCTTCTCACCGAGTATCAATATTTATGTTCAGAAGGTATACCTATTTTTGGTTGAAAAGTGCTAAGAACCTTATTTACATTTGAAAAACAGGCATCCTGTCGAGCGAAGAACACCCAGAGCAGAGCTGAGGAGACGACGGAGCCTTGATCTGCTGGGAGCTCCTGACCCAGACTGAGCTGAAGGAAGAAACATGACGTTTCTTCACTGAAGGCAATGGAAGAAAGTGCAGGAAGGTGAGATCTTTAAAGTCAAGAACATCTGTGTGGGAGTCCAAGATAGCTCAGAGTTATTTTTAAATGCTGGCCTAATTCAGTGGTCAATTGTCTCACACTTTTATTGTGAATAATAAGTACAATTCATCATGAAGCATAGATTAATCTTTATTTTCTATGTTAATCCTTGTGGACAGGAGCTCCAGCTGCAGCACGTACAGTAGCAGGCTGATAACGGAAATGAAGACTTTTGCAAAAAAGCATGCTGACAGTGGTGTCGAGGACAACGCATCATAGAAATTGTCGTTAAATTAGTATTTCTTTTTTTTCAGATTGGTGATTTGCAAGGACATTTTAGTATCCAAAAGTAGATTGATTCTGCTGAGACTTTACTGGCAGTCACATCAACATTCTTAACTGTATAAGAATATGAACATTCTTATACAGAATGTATAAGAATGTTATATTCTTATACATGTAACATTAGAATGTAACATTCTTATGTTACATTCTTATGTTACATAAGAATGTACATCGGGGAAATTTTTGGCAAATTTCCCCGATGGTTTTGACCTCATT
>CAEGAF010176831.1:0-21350 GCA_903067075.1 Micropoecilia bifurca | reverse complement strand
ACACACACACACACACACACACACACACACACACACACACACACACACACACACACACACACACACACACACACACATCTTGTTACGCAAGATTTGTTTCAGCAGTGGTGGAACTGTGTGTGTGTTGACTTGGGACACAGCTGTAAGTCTTTGTGAACAATCAGTGTCCCAGTAGACATGTGCTTTGGCTGCTTTGCCTCTTTGTCAACATTTGTGATTTCCCAACTTGCTACTTGTGAAAGATGTACAAAAATAAATACAATTTTTGAAAGTAAGCATACCAGAAAAACTTTTTTTTTAAATTTTGTTTTTAACGTTTTCTCAAGTTTCTGAAAGCTTTTCCAAATAAAGATCTATGATCATTTGCCTCAGACGTCATGGGGCCCCATACGTTTGTAATCAACAGTTCCTGAAGAGGTTTTCAGTCAGTCATTGGAAAATAGCTCCTCAACAAACTTTGGACAAGACGAAAGCCAGTGCTTAAACAGAACCAGAACAAGCCATGTCTGCCGTTTGCCGTTTGCTTTTTGCGCATGAAGGATGAAAAATGTGGAAGAGATCGTTCAGGTCAGGTGAAACTAACGTTGAACGCGTGTGGCAGAAAACTAATGCCGCACATCATGCCACACAATGTCATGGTGAAAACACTTTGTGTTGCGTCAAACTGAGGAGATGCTTTTCTTCAGCAAAAACAGGGGAACATTTGCAGAGTAGTTGGGAAGATGGAGGGAGCTTGATGCAGAGCAATAATGGAAAATAATGGAAAACCTTCTACAGCGGAAAAACACTTGAGACTGAGACTGATGGGACGACAATCCGAAACAAACAGCCAGCGATACAATGTAACAGTTTGGATCTGTTTGTGAGTTAAAGATGTTGGTCTAGCATAAAGTGAAAGTGGAGACCTGACTTAACCCTTTCATGCATAGTGATCACTACAGTGGACAACTGTCTAAAAGCCATTTTCTTGTGGATTTTTATGTTTTAAATGCACACAGACCACTGAAGTGGACACTAATGCATCATATCAACTACTGTCCATCAGCTGAAATGCAAGAAATTATTTTTGCTAAATCCAATATGGCCGACAGACTAAAAAGCATGGCAACCAACCCGGTCCCTCTTTCTACTGAAGACGACTCTTGCAGAAAATAAACCAAAAATATTGTGACATCAAATAAACCCTAAAGAACAATACTACACAATACAATAAAAAAAAAAATCCTGACACAAAATATCACAATTCATGCTTCAAGGAACACATACAACTACAAATCATAGAACTGAAAAAAGCCTAGAAAACAGCTGAATGTCATAAAAGGAAAGGTAATCATCCTTGAATAATCACTGATTTGAGGTTTCTGTGCAATACGACCAAATGTCTCCGCTTTGCTCTCGCCTTCATATCAACAAGCTTTTCTTCCAGAAGCTCTGCGGTTCATTTAGGTGGGACTTTGTTCACCTTACTTAGACTGTTTGCACGGAAAATAGCTAATTGTTCTAAATATACTGCTATGAACATGCTAACCTGGTTCTCTGGTAGCTCTGAGGTCTTAAATGAATTTCTGGCGGCTGTCTTAAATATTCTCCGCATATTGATTTTTCTATTCGCTGCAGAGCGATTTTGTTTGGAAGATGAACGGGCTTGTGTTAGGCCAGCACTAATGTGTTTTCTTTAACACACACACACGCACGCACACACACACACACGCACACACACACACACACACACACACACACACACGCACACACACACACACACACACACACGCACACACACACACGCACACACACACACGCACACACACGCACGCACACACGCGCACACACACGCACACACACACACACACACACACACACACACACACACACACACACACACACACACACACACACACACACACACACACCTTTCTCCTTTGAACAATCTGAAATCTGCACTTGGTTACTTTTAGCTTTTGTTGGATGCTGCTGCTGCTGTCCACTGGAATCGTTTAGATTGTTTTAATCATTTTCTTTATCCTATGACTTCATGCAAAAAACTTATAAAGTTCATAAGTAGCACAACAAACCAGATTTAGTTAGCATTACCAAAAACAACAGACAAGATGTCACACACCCATCTCCACTGGTTACTGAGCGAAAGACTCTTTGGACAGTTTGCTATTTCATCATAAATATAAAAGCATGAATAAAAATCAAACTCTAGACATAATAACTTATTAGTGTACTGCTGGTGGATTTATTATTAATGATGTCTGCCTGTTAAAATCTGTCTGAAACAAATAGTCGCGTTTCTAAGCAGTGCAGACTCGAGCAACAGGTCCCAAAGTGTTTGCTCTCGGTATTCGTGCAGCTCTGCTCTCCACATTAAAGGAATAACTGCTGAGAAGATGGAAACTCAGACTCGTCTCGTCTGCATGATAAATCTGTGACAGAAAGCTGGAGAGTCCAAAAATAACCTCCGAGTTTTTGCTCACTCACATAACGTCGCATATTTTTTGTCGGTTCCCGAGTTCCACGCAAAAAAAATGAGATAGGAAATATTCATTTATCTCTAAAGTAAGTGTGTGTCGGTGTGAACAAAATCAGTGGCGTTTGACTATTTGGTGACAATTCTGGAATGTATTATTTACTCAAACTTAGTTCATTAAGTGTTCCTCTAGAACCTCAGTCTATTAAAGCCATAAATGATTCAGATACTCTTAATAAAAAGTGTGAGAATGAAAACTGTGGGGAAAAAAAGGAAAAAAGGATGCTTCAGCTGCATACATACATTTTCATTCGTTTCGTAAAACAAAAGACAAAATATGAATAGGTGTTTGAGGGTGATGGAGAACGGAAGACTATGAAGCACAAACTTACAGGTGAGGCACAAGGAGAACAGGATAAACAATCAAGGAGGAAACAGCAGAGAAACAGAACAAGAGGAAAGAAACTGGTACGCTGAGGAGAACATGGAGACGGAACCAGGTGGAACCATGAGGGCAAACTAAAAATGCACCAAATATACAGCACAAGAAACACACAAGAAACTAAATAATTACTATTGCCGAGAAATGACACAATATAACACTCCAGAGAGGAGAAAAAGTATTTTTTTAAATTTTCGATAAGGCAGCTGACAGACCTTAAAAAAAAGTTTTCTTCCCTCAGAGCCCTTTAAACGACAGGCGTTTCCAGGTTATTCCTGAAACTTTGTGCTTAAATTTCAGAGAGGAAGAGAGAAGCATTTTTTGAACTTATGTTACGTTTGTGGCTGGAAGAGACCATCACACAGAGATGGAGGAAGAATATTAATGGTTGTCCAAAGCCCTGACAGGATGATGGAACAGGCAAAACAACAAAGTGACAGGAAAGCAGATCTCCACATTTACCTTGTGCTCAGGATGAGGTAAAGAACAAGATTTTGTCCCATTTAGCCCCATCAGAAAAAAATCTGCATCAGACTACAATCTAAATTTTTCAATTTATTCTGTTAAATAACAAACACAATTAAAAGCACAGGTGAATACGTTTGTTCACGCGATAAGTAATATATAAATAAAATAATACTGTACAACGATCCTCCAACTACTTTCTACTTCTTCTTCTTCACGGTTTGTGCCAGATTCAACATCTGGTTGTTGATCACATGCAAAAAAGGGGGAAAAAAAGCATTTCAATTGCAGTTTTGCAAAATAAACCAAATTTGAGATGGTTAAAACACTAAACCTGGCGGTAAAACCTTTTATAGACAAATAACAGTTTTTCTTTCAAAATTGTCATATTTCCATTAAGCAAATGTATTTTATGAGTGTCAAATTGCTCAATTGTACGGCCAACAAAAACACAAACTTGGGAGATGGGAGAACATTGTTGCAGTTGTTTGATGTTTCAGAATTTTACCCTGCAAAAAGACAGCAAAATAAATAATCGAAAGCCTTAAATGATTCTTACATTACCGCATCTGATAGTTGTATTTAGTCACGTTATAAACCGTGTGAGGACATCATAGAGGAGTCATCTGGAATATAAAAATCAAGATGTTTTCTAATCAACCAGTTGTTTGTGTTGAGACTGACAATTGGCCAACGTCTTGATTTCATCCGGATGCAATCATCAAGCGCTCTGTGGATGTTCTCTTCCTTTGTACGTCGGCAGAAGGAAAGTCGCTCTAAATTATCTTTAGGCTTTGTATGACATCCTAATGAGGACTTTGTTAAACATTTGCACAAGAGACATGTTCCATCTTACCAAGGACTGCTGTTTCTAGCTCCTGTTCAGTGAAAGGGCCATGCAGATAAACGATGTTCTCAATCTCACCACAGAGGAAGAACACATCTGTTCATTCTGAATCTGAAGGGGATGAATCTGTCATCTCTCTCTGCTCCTTCAGCCATCTCTCTCTCTCTCTCTCTCTCTCTTTCTCTCTCTCTCTCTCTCTCTCTCTCTCTCTCTCTCTGTGTTATTCGGTATTCAAAGCAAGGCTTTAAATCTGTCTCTAACTCTGCACAGAAAGCGTTTGTTGGGAATGAGGAAATCCAGTAGGATTCTCTACTGGGTTCCTTTGGCTGTTCTTGTGTTTCATTTGTCTTTTAATTGTTTTTCTTTTTGTTATGTTTTGTTCCTTTTGTTATGAGATTGTTGTCATTTACCATTGTTATTTGGCTTCTTTTTCACTAATTTTCAGTCCTTGGTTTTGCATTTTGTGGAGTACGTGTTCAGAAATCAGTAGAGAACCAGAGAAGAAATATTCAGCTGATACAGTGGGACTGAAACAAGGACTCAGTATGGGGCCTGGAATCGATTCACAGAGTATCGATACTACTAGCAGTTTATATTAAAGACTGTCAAGTGGTGCAGGTAGCAGGTAGTGACATCCACATTATATTTAAGTATAGCAAAACTAGAGTAAATGCAAAATTGCCTTCTTTTCCACAGTTGGAAACGGGATCCTGCCAGAACAAGCAGGAATAATGGATGGATGGATGCTTTACATCGACTCTTTTACTATTTTGGCAAAAAGAAGGAAGAAGAAGTGCAGAAAGTTATTGCCTCATCAAAATTCGCCCTGTTGTTTTCCCCCCAAATGTAGGTCATTAGCCAGTAGTTTGGCTGCTTCATTAATTCGTATTAATGAGCTATAATCCATTTGACGTGACAGGCCTTTTAAATCACCTCTTACGGAAGGAGGGCTCACTCTGCCTCTCACTATCAATTACGCGATCGAGGCGTCTCGGCGCGGGCCCAGCGCGGAGCATCACACACTTCCGTGATGGAAGCGCCTCCACGGATCTCGAGCTGGGAGATGCAAGGTCACCAAGCCTAGCAGATGAAAGAGCTCAGGAAGCTTCTGTAAACTCGGTTTGCCAACGCGGAAGAAGAAGTATGACGGGATCTCATGAATTAAACAATGATCTTATGAACGGCAATGAATCACAGGAGCTGGCTTTCTCCAACTTGGCCATTATCTGCCCACTTCCATGGCTCCTTGTTGCTATTAGCTGAAATGGCTCTGCCCAGCTGGATGGCAAGAAAAGGGTTGCAGGGGGTGGGGGGTGGGGGGGCAGCATAGAGGGTATCTCTACAAAGAGGGTAGCCCACACACACACTCACGCATATGCAAACGGAGGCCAGATGCATCTCAATTCCAATTAGGTAATGGGAGCCGACAGCAGGCATGAGCAAACTGCACGTGCGCTCGGAGCCAGAAAAGAGCTGGACGGATCGTTTGGCAGTGCAGAGGCTCCTTGACCAAGAGAAGAAGGCAGGTGGTCACACCAGGAGCAAGAAGTGATAGTAGTGAATCATCTCTGGAGGACTGAGAAGTTTTCTGGGAAGCGGTGATGCAACATGGGCAACCTATGTAGGAGAGAGAGAAAGAGAGAGAGAGAGAGAAAAGGATGCTGATGTGAATGACAGATTGAAGTTGATAGACTGCGAATAAAGGAGCAGCCAGCTTGAACAGAGGGAATAATGGATTGTCAGGGTGAGGATTTCCTTCTTCCTCTCTTGCGTTCGGCCACACTGGACCGGCGTCGCACACAAATTCCTGTCAGGAGGGTAAACGTGGCCGCAGACGTACGGCTTCGGCACAGCAAGTCACATTCTGAAAATTTACTGTCACAGATAAAACGTCAGTCATGCAGCAAGCCGGCCTCTCCTTCCCTGTCTCTCTTTTTTCTCCCTCTGTTTCTCAATTCCTGACTCACCACACACACACAAACAGAGAGGAGCAAAGATAACCCTGAACCCAGTGACAGAATGAACCCAGTTAATCTGCTTTTTCCCCCGATTCAGCCTGGCTTCATTTTGCACATCTGTCATGCTTCCATGTAAGTTTTCTCATAGTCGCTCCATTGTAACAAGCTATTCCTCTCTCTCCCTCTATGTCTGTATACGCTCATGATATTCTCTGTCAACATGCTGACTCTCATCACTTTGTCTTCCATGCCCGTAACCCAAATCCTTTTGTGCTCAAATATCTGATTAGCAAGCACATACTGTGGCAGGACCAAGGTCTGTGGCAGTTGCCGTTTCCACGGTAATTACAGTGGTGAATTTATAAGCGCGAATTTGATCATATTCCAGACAATCATTGCCCATTTTGCAACAGTGAGGTTAACCTGCTTACAGGATGTTTAGCTGAAGTCATGGTCAAAACTGATGCCATTTCAAAATATCGTGTAATACACACTGAATGAACTCCTCTCGACATTAACAATATCCTACGACATGAACGCAGCAAGCAGGTTTTCAACATTTGTGTGCTCTGGCCCGACCTCTGTCGCTTTTGTCCAACAGGAGCAATGACCGTCACCCGTGTGATTTTGATTACGTCACAGTCCGCTTGCCAGAAAGCACGGTGTGAAAGCAAACCGCACCAAGCGAGAAAAATAAATATTGATCCGCACCAAACAAGAGAGGCTAATGGACATTCCTGTTGTGAACACGCCCTTATTTCTCTCCCTTGTTCAACACGCCTGAGTCAAATGATGCGTCGTTAGCATTAGAAGGACACGGACCTGCTGATGGAGATATTTACTAGGTGTTGAAGGTATTTACTAGGCGTTGTAACAGATTGCTAATTTCACTGTATGTCTGCATAAATGATCAGCAACTTCATGCAAGTGCAGTCATGTGATCATTACCAATGAATATGGGAAAGAGTCCAACTGCAGTGACATCGAATCGGATATGCTTGAAGTCAAGAATAGCGTCCAACTGAGGTTGCTTTGCATCTGAAGGACTTCACAAACTCCTTCTCAGGAGTGTGTTATGAGGTTAAATAAGGTTACCCAGAGAAAGAAAGGAAGAAGGAAGCCACGAACAACCCAGAATGAAGTTCTGCTGGAAGTACCAGGATGGACAGCTGAAGGCTGGTGCTAAGTTATTTAAATTATTTGAGCCAACTGGAAAACATGTGTCTAGAGAAGGGATGGTGAACGCTACAATGAGTCCTGTATTATGACAACTGTGGAGCAAAACACAGCACATAACAAGTCCTCCAAGAGCTCCTTCTCTCAACTATTCAGGTACCAAATTGACGATCGTGTATTTTCCAGCTTATTGCTCGTTGTGTCACCAGGTAAAAACTACAGTGAGGCGGCAGCACTGAAATGTCAGGAAATCTATTGAGGATGTGCCGAGAACTCTTGTAGGATTTACTTCTGACTTTTTACCTTCCACACAGTGTTCCTGTGTTCCTATTGATGGCTGACAAGGATTTCTACATCATTGGCAGCTGAAGGAAAACTCAAAGTCTTCCTTTAACACACAAGATGTGCAAAAGAAATAAAAGGCTGAGGATTGGATAAAGCTTTTTCCTCGGTCTGTTACTGCAGAGGCAGTCAGAAACAGGAGCCACTGCTGCTGACTAACACAACCCTCAAACGCTGCCAGAATATGCTGTTGCTCGCTGTTGGCCGCAGACTGGCAGCTTGGAAGCCGGCCTCTGTTTTTACTGAACTTAGAAATCTATCTGGATAGTAATTTATACGCCGTTGATAGAAAGGAAAAAGAGTCAAATTGGCAGAAAAAGGTTTTTAACTGAATTAACACGGCAGCGCTATAAAACGTGATTCCAAAATGGCTGTGCGCATTTCTTTACGACATGACTTTTCTTGGCAGCTGATAGACACGACCCTGACTGACATGGAGCTGTTGTCAAATTATTCAACCCACCAATCAAGCAACAAAAGATTTATCTGCTCTGTGTGCAATTTTATGTGGAATTGATTTAGTGAACTCTAATCACAGACCAACACGGATAGAGACAACGAGCCTCCCACTGATCCCACGGAGGAGGAGAAAAGAGCATAATATATTAATTGTAGGGACGGGACTTTATTGCCCATTTATGTAATTAAAGACTTAATTACATAAACTTTAACTTGCTAAAAATTTGAAAAAATAATAAAAATCTGCAAATGTTCCTGCCGGAACTTTTGTATTCACACGTTTCTGGTACACTTGTAAATCTGACGCACAAACAACAGTGGTGGAGGACAAATAAAGCTGCTCCTCTCGGCTCAATGGAGGTTAAGTTTTCCTTCCAAAAACTATTTGATGGTACACTGGAAAAGACTAATGTCATGCTAAAAGGAGATTGCTAATCAGCGAAGATATCCAAGCCTGAAACAGCATCTCAATGCTAAACAACAGCTCAGATGTCCCCAACGCTAACGTCTGCGTCCACAGTCCACGTTTCTAAAGACGTGTTTTTTCAACAAAATAAGGGATTCCTGAAACGCTTTGCACCAATCTGATGGTTGAATTTCCTTAATAACAGACTAAAAGCAGTAAATATCTTTCTTACTGAGCCCAGAAAGGGTTTTGATTTGAAAATGTTGCTTATTTTGTGGATACGGTTTGCTTATGTTTGATTGTGATTAATTAATTACAGATCCTGGAGTTAACTCTAGTCCGACCACTAGAAACAGATTTTACAAATCCTCATGTAGGCACAAATGTTGGGGTTTAATCAGGTAGGACGGACGTTTTGCTCAAATAAAACAAATTCTGACTAAGTTCTTTTAAAATCACACACACCATTTTCCCCCTACGAATATAAATATCTACAAACAAGACAGATGGACATCTTGAGAACGTTTCACTGCTTTTCCCGCGTCACAAAGCAAACCGAAACAATCTGTCCAAGTGTTGTGTTGTGGCCGTGATTTCCTTGCAGGTTGACACTTCTCAGTTCATCATCACGAGTTGATAGGGGGTCATGTTCTGGATTTCTGCGTGATGATGATAATATCTGGCTTTGGCCGACTCAACGCCCTCATGCATGCCAGCCCCAAGCGGATCAGCTCTACCCCACCTGTTCCTTTTTTAGTTGCCAAAACCGACCGAATGTCTCCTCCCTTTCGGCAGCTGTTCCTGACCCCAGCATGCCTGGTATGACCGGTGCACTGGCTGAGAGGATGCTCCGGCCAGCAGGCCGCCTGGTTGGCCGGCTCGGAGGAAGCCAGTCCCTGTGAGAGAGACGACCCTCAGCACCTCGTGTGGCCCGGACTCAAGAACCGTTTAATCCAACTGCTTCTGCCTGCGGACCTCACTTATGTGTTCTTAATGTGCCAACATCCGTACAGAAACGTTAGGCAGAAAAGCAGAAAGGACAGGCTGGACCGGCGCCACCCCGTCCAGACGCTTTGCCAGAACAAACTCGGCTCGGTGTCGTCTTGCTGCGCTCGGCTGCTCCTGCTCTGTTTAGCCCCAACGAGAGATGCTCAGTGAGTTAATGCTAATTTAGAAGGATTGGGATCTAACAGCATCTGGCCTGCGCTGCTGATCTTGATTTCATCAAAACTGTTGAAGCTTTGAGGTATTTCTCGATTCCTCCAGCATTTTCGTTTGGCTGATGCTCTGATTAGGCAGATGGATTATGCTGATGTGGCCTGATTTCCAATTAGCTCTACTGTGCTGTGTGTTATCAATGTTCTCTCCTTGTGGTTTCATCACTTTTGGAGCTATTTTCTTACTGACCACCTATTTGGTCAGTACCTGTCTGGTATCTGCTTTGGAGACATTTCATGAAAAAAGATTTGAAGGGAAGGTTTAAGCACTTATGTGACTCCTATAGCGCAATCTATCTAATAGCAGGAGGTTTTAAGTTGATCAGAGGTCCATTTTGTTGTATTTTCTAGAAATCCAGGGAAAAAACACAACCTATTAAAATATTGTGGTAAAGAAAGTTGACTTTAATGTTATTCTCTCATCAGAAACATACCTGGAGTGTTTATTCTTTCATGGGTGTTTGAGAAATCCTTTCGTCTCCTATGGCAACCGTTCAGCTGGGCAGGATGTGTTGGACCTGGCAACTCTTCGAGAGTGAAGCCCCTCCTCTGAGCTGCTGCCTCACAGAGCAGCTCTCCACTACAGCTTCCCCACTCAGCTCCTTCAGACTAGCCAGCAGCAATTAGCAAACACCTAGTGGAACTGTGCATCTCCTGAGCTCATCATACGAGCTGCTTCTCAGTCTGGTGCTGGTAAAAATGTTGTTAAAGGGTTAATAGAGGAGGCTGGTTGTGATGACCTCCTGAAGGAGGAGTGTTGGAAAGAGAAAGATGCTCAATTTCAATATATTTATTTACAAAATTAGATCTTTCAAGTCATATTGGGTATATATGTATCAGTCAACATCAGATTTCAGATTTGTTTTGTAATATTGTGTTAGCCCTGATCACGCTCTATGTCAGCAGACAGGCCGACGGCTCTGGACTTCTCCAGGATGGACAGGTGGCAGGATTGTCTGTAATTCGAGATTTTCCCTTGAACTGAACATATGGAGCTTATAATGACATAACTCTCATAATATTTACAGACATAGTCAGTCTTACTGGATGTAAATGTCTGAGTTAAAAAAAATTCCTCATTATTCTGGTGTTTAGTAAAAAATAAATCATTTAGGTAATGTCAGGTGACCTAAGAAGGGGAGAGTTTTATCGGATATAATATCCTACAGTGATAAAAAAAAAAACAAAAGGTTGTGTCTCTTTATGATGTGGTAAATTTCTGCATTCAGAGGCACATGGGCTCCACATAGTATAGTTTGGTAAGAAACCGTTATGAAATGGGGTCTGACTTGACCCGAAGACATTTACACACTGAGGAACCGCTGTTTCGATGCTCACAAGTGGCTTGAAGACAAGACAAATTTTAATTCTGTTTTAAGGAATGCATCAAAGCGACTGAGAAAAGCAAAACGAAAACAAGGCCAGACATTGATATTTGAATATTTCATGGTAAACATCTAAATATTTATTGGGTGTCCTAAATTTTCCATGACTTTATATCTGTATCTGTACACACAACAGTAAATACAAATGGTGTTTTAAAGCAGATGTACTGTATTTGCACAGAACCCTCTTTGTAAAGCTAAATAAAGCACATTCAAGCCACACACATAATATCCAACTTTACTAAGCGCCAAAGACACGGTTCAGACTCTCGATGGTGGGAGGCCTCCTCGCTCCCCGTCTGCCTGCATGCATGTTTTCCAATGTAATTAATTCTTAAGGCCTAGACGGCTGGAAGTCCACTTTCAGTTGCTCGGTAATGAACCGTCAGGAAGGCAGAGTACATTTTTAATCAGGAATTAGAAGCCCGAGACGTTTCTGAGGCTCATGACTTAAACATGTTTCATGTTACATATGAATTATGGTTCTGACGTTGAACCAGGAAACGGAAGAGCAGAAAATGAATATAAATGAGGTAAATAGTGCCGTCTTGGCACTTTTCATCTACTTGCATCAGTTTTTGTGTTAATTATAGAAAGTCATATGGTATGGCACTGCTTCCTCTACAAATGTACTTTTTTTTAGGGATCTTAAAAAACTTAAACTTAAAAATGAATTAAAATATGAGCGAGTTTTTAGATAAAATTACTTTATTAGATTTCTCACATGTTTAGTTCCTAAACATATGGTGCTGTTGGCAAAGGACTAACAAAAGGAGCGATTTCCCACTTTTAATCACAGTCCAATTTTTAAGATGAAAGTGTCCCAATGTTTCCTACAACATTTCTCTGAGAAGTCATTTGCATCTGCAGATATGACTGCATGTTTTTTTTCTGTTTAGTGTGTAATGGTTCAAACTACTGTGTCACATCTAAATGTTTTAATATAAGTACTTGCTAATTTTACCAGGTAGAGTTGAACACCGGTGGAGTGGTAAACTACAGACCAGATCTGGGAAACCCAAACAAGTGGTGAGGGTGAACTGGGTTGATTCTTAATGGTATCATTTGAGATTTCTGAAGGTAAAAGGAGTCAAAGAGTAACTTATTTTCATCTGTGGTGTCACATAAGTCTTCAAATCTGTCAGGAGGTAAGAGTTGCTTCAGCTGACATCAGTGGCAGGTTCTGGTTACCCTAGATGGACCAATAAGGATCGTTGTACTTGTGCGCCAAGCAATAGAGGCATAATGCCAGAACTCTTTCCAACATTTACAGGATAACACGGGGAGCAGTCCAGTAAGTCAGATTTAAAGATCTGAGTGGGTTTGGTGTTGCTGTGATGTTGAACAGGAGCCCGGCCGGGTTGGCGTTCCTCTGCTGTGCACGACAGTGGAAGTCCGGTCAGTCAGGGCAAACCCAGTGACCGGTACGACTTCACACTCGACAAACAGCACCAGCTGATTGCAGCTTGGAAGCTGCATGCTGGTACCTCTAAAGACAAGGAATGCCAAAAGTGAATCTGAGGAGCAAACACACGCACACACGTGCATGCACACACACACACACACAGACACACACACTGGCCGAGTCGTTGGGGACATATTCCAAACCCCCTGAACCATAAATGATACAGCAGGAGATTATAGGAAGACACTGATGTGAGCTTCCAATATGCAAAACTGGGCTGACAAACTCATGTTCATTTTGCCAGGTCCAATAATCAGATTTGCAGATTTTGTGGCGCCAATTTAGAAATGCTTGTGAGGAATTTGTACAATATTAGTACCGAGATTTTATTGATTTTGTGTGAAATTTTGCAGATTTGTGAAAAAGCAGAATGATTTATTGATATAATTAGGAGTTCAAAGGTCCACATAAAAAGCTGCGACGGGCCAAATCTGGGCCCCCGAGCCTCAAGTTTGACACATAATTTAAAACCTACTTGTGAACTTCGTCAGATTGGTTATGTTCATCAAATTTAAAGTGGGTCATAACAGCAGCTGTTTAGAGACACCAAAGTGAAGAGCAAGTTTACATTTGTGGACATAAAGTTTGCAGTTGTTCCAAAACCAATACATCGTCTCTCTGTGTGCGCGAGTTGGATGGAACAACTGAGCACCATTAATACTGAAATCTTTTGTAATCATGAATTTCCCACAGTGAATTTGTGTACGAGTGATGAGGAGCAAAGTGACGCCTGCATCCTTACACCAGACCTTCATCCGTTTCCCTCTGTGCCACGACACAAATCAGTAAATAGAGTTTAGAAAACGCTCTAAGATTAATAAATGGCATGATGGCTACAAGTCTATGTCATTGATAATTTTATCCTCGTTGTGAAAGGTTGGACATTCCTGAAGGCTTTTTCCTTTTAACACCAACCTCCCCCATTCCTTTCTATTCCTGTCCACAGATGTCCGCCCCCTTCCACGACGACAGCAAAAAAAGAAAAAAAAGATAAAAGCACAAAATCAATGGCCTTGCTCAGTTTGGAAATTTGTCACAACAAATAAGATCTTTTTGAAAAAAAAAAAAAAAATGGTAGTAACCTCAGCAAAACAAGCAGCCTGTTGCCACGTTGTCGGCAATGTGGATGGAGAGGTCAGAAGAAAGCTAGAGTGGATGTGAACATATGTTGAGGGGTGTGTGTGGAACTGAGATTACGGAAGAATGCCAGCGGTCCAGGCCCGTCTCCGGTGTGGATCTAGAGAGGATTTTCCACTCAGTCTTTAGCTGCAGACAATTGGAAGTGAGGCTCCACGACCAACGTGTAGCTCCACGTTCAGTCGCTCACCGGCCTCCAGGTAACTTTCATTTTACTGCACGACATTGGGGTAACCATGGTTACGGTTCTTCACGTTTATCAAAACTGTTTTAGGTTTACTGAGAAAGACAAATCTGAACAGTCTGAGTCAATTTTTAAAAAAAAACATACTTAAATATTTAATAAAAAAATACTGCCAAAAACTAAGAAGAAAAGCAATAAACATGTACAGTTAAGGTCAGAATCATTCATAAACCCGAAAGATTTAAGTTTAAATTAATTTAAATTCATCTAGAGGTTTGAGTCTGAAGAACTGAGAGATAAGAGATCAAAAACAAATCGTCTCCTTTTATTTACTTTAAACTAAGAAGTTACATCTAAATACTATGAATATATTGACCGGGTGTTTTGATTATTTTTCTTAGACAATGAGCTCCCAGCCTCTGACAGTGGAAGGCCTCCTTCCCATCACCCTAATCTTCAGCTCCTTCCACAGATTCTCTTTGAAACTGAAGTCTGGGCTTGCTAAAGACAATGAAAAAATATTCCCACGTAAATTATTTTGCAATGCTAATCGGGACAAAAGCTCAGCTGAAACACAAATAACTTCAGCTGCCTAATAGTTAAAGTGTTTTGGCAACACTAGTTAAATTTACAATCTGAGGAAATAAGAAATGCAAATACAAACACTATGCTGAATGCCAAAAAAATAAAAAAAATAAAAAAATGCATCAGTAGAAAACAAAGATTTGAACAGAGAGAAATCTGTGAAGTGGTCGGTTCATGTTGATCTGGTCTGCTTGTTGCTGTCACTCCTCTAATAATAGCAATATGAAGAAAAATACGATTAAGAAAATGAATAACGAGCTTTAAAAAAAAACTTCTGCCCACACAACAGATATTTATAATATTTTCAGTTAATATCAAGCACATCTACGGCTCAGTCAAAAGAAGCCGTTTTCTATTTTCCATGTCAACACATCATGCTGTATCTGTAGATTATCCGTTGTCACATAGCTGCTGCTGTGCAGCTAACGGCGGTATTAAATATAAACTGAGGGTCAAAAGGTGAACGGATGTTAGAGGCTGCATAAGCTCATCATACCCTCATTTTTATTTACAGAGTAAAGCGTACACACACCTTTTACAAGCTGAAATAAATGTGTTCACTTGCGTACCGGTGCATCGTGATGTTGCACAGGCAATTTAAAGTACATGCACCGGACATTTTACAATGGAAATACAGTTCATGTGAGTGTTTGTTGTTGTTTTGGTATTCTGTTGGAAACATTCTGAATTTATTCCGAAACCTACAGACTTGTTCTAAACCAGCGCCCTCTTTCCCATGCTTAACAATGCACATGTGACGCTGAATATTATTTATACATTTTAAAGAAAAACAGTGCTTCGGGGGCGAAGCTATATTTTCAGAAAAATCCCATCAGCAAGGCCATGACCCGTCCCTTAATCCACTGTTGTCAGCCACTCGCAGCCGGAGCACCAGAAAGCAAGCTGTGCCCTCTCTCTCTCTCTTTCTGTTTCTATGTCTCTCTCTCTCTGTTAAACGCTCAGATGACAGTCTGCGCTGACAGGCGCTAACAGTAAACCCAGGGACAGCGGTTTCACGGCCCCGTTACAGCGGCGGCTGCTCAATAGGCCACCTGGAGGTGCAACCCACCTGCCCAGAGCCAGGTAGCCAAGTCGGCCCCCCTGTGGGTGGATACAGGAGGTGGCTCTGGGCTCCGACAGCGAGAGGAGTCATTGAGGGAAATGCCAGGCTGCAGCTTACTAGCAGCCGGTGTTTGACACAGTGTAGCGTCCCTCCAGATTTACTGCGGCTCTCTGTTCTTTCGCCTCTTTAACGTTATCGGCCGGGCTTCTCATTTTCAACGAGCAGGTGAATCACATGAATCATTAGTATTGCCTCCCGCCCCGTATTGCGTTGTATTGATTGGTATAACAGAGGGAGCAAGCAAGAGGATCGAGTTCAGTTCATGGTAAGGTGCTGCCCTCTAGTGGTTGAATTGGATGTGCAACCGCTTGGACGGTTCTTCGATACAAAGGGAGAAGGAACTCAGACCAACGAAAACTTTGACTGGAAATAATCCAATCTTATAAATGTCACACAGTGGTTTATCCGAATGCAAAAATTGGCAGAAAGTTATTTTTACACTACATACACAGAGTGCTACTAAATAGTAGACATGTTCAATTCAACCTGAGGGGTCAACACCATCACCTTCTGTGGAAATGGCTAAATGATCTAGAGCCATTAAAGTTAAAGGGACAGAGTTATGTATTTCGTAGCTCAATCAACTAACTGTGTTACATTCAGTTATAAAAGTGCTCTATCTATAAAATATATGACTCAAAAGTTGCCCGAGTTCATACTTGAAGGCCTTGAAATTGGGCCTCTGTCTCTTTAAAAACTTCTGAAACTTGCCTTCAGGAAGCCATCACCACATTGATGGCTCCTTTATTAAGCTTTAACGATTGTTTTTCAAGCTTGCATAAAGAGCTCAGCAGATACACAGTTCCATCATACATTTCATTGTCTACTTCTTGTTTTTATATATTTGTAAATATTTTTACTATTTATAATAATGTCATCTTGTAGCTAGTTTTTATATTTGGATGCAACTGGGGGCGTGACTCTCAATTTCGTTCTACCTCATGTAACACGTGATGTGAATGACAATAAAAGTCTCTTGAATCTTGAATCTTGAATCTTGAATCTTGAAGTGTTTTGCTAATTGCTGCTGGCTAGTCTGAAGGAGCTGAGTAGGGGAGTCATAGAGGAGGGCTACTCAGTGAGGCAGAAACTCAGAAGCTTGGAAACTGCAGATCTGAGGAGGAGCTTCATCCTCGAAGGCAGTGCTCCATCCACCCATGTGTCCAGACCTGAATGGTTGCTACGGGAGATAAAAGGATTTTTTGTTCAAACATGCATGAAAGAATCAAAGCAAATCTCTAGGTACGTTTTTGAATGACAGAATGACATTAAAACTTGATGTAAATGTTTATTTTACATAAAACTGCCCCTCTAAGTTTCATAGAGAGTAGAAGTCCAAGTTGAACTTGGCTCTTCTTAGTCATTTACTGTCGTCGGGATATCAGCTGGTTAAAACATTCAAACAGAAACTCACTTTTAGATAACAAAGTCCTTTATGTTTTATACTGAACTCTTTCAGTTCACTGCTGTTGCGGTGGAGCAAGCAGAGATGATGCTGGGTTATCCAGACATTTTCTTCTTCTTATAATAACAAACACACTCACCAGTCAATTCTTGAAATATAACATTGATGTGCATGTTTGTTTTTGTCTACATGAAACGCTGCAAGGTATTTGCTGCAAGATTTCCAACAACCTTCCTCCAGTATGTTGTCTAAGAATCCAAGTTGCTATAATGAAGGTGTTACTCATTTTATCTTTGATCACATAAAGCTGCCTTAAAAGTACCAAAACTGTAGCTCACCTATGTCTTCTCAGGATTGGAAACATGCATTTTCATGCGTTTAGAGTTTATTGCACAACACTCTGGCGCAGCTCAGTGGCTAAACTGAGAAAGTGCAGATGCTCAGTTGAAAACATCCTGTCTAACATGACTTGATCCTTTTACACCTCATAGGGGAAAATAGTTTTACCTCTGTATAAAGTATTCATTACCCACTGTTTTATTAGTTTAGAAAATTTTGATATCAGAAACATACTTTTTGACTGTTTTTCACCATAAAAACCAGCCATCTTTAGAAAGTCCAAGTACTTCCAGCATGAGTCGGACATGTACAGTCCCACCAGCCGTTTGCTAATTGCAGCCGGCTAGTCTGAAGGAGCTGATTGGGGTGCTGTGTGAGGTGGAAGCTCAGAAATTTTGAAACCGCAGTTCTGAGGAGGAGTTTCGTCCTTGGATGCTTGCCATGGGAGATTAGAGGATTTCTCAAATGTGCTATATCGACCTTATCAACAACCTGCAATTTGGACTGATTCGTCACCAACACACGCACAGTGATGTGTGCTCTGGCCTTGTTTCCAGTACAGATCTTTCCTTCCAGCCAACCTGCAGTGGGACAGGAGACAGAAAAGCCTGTGCAAACTAATGAATGAACATGAGAGTCAATGGAGCTCAGGTGGTTTGGTTTATAAAAATTAAACCTCTAATTATGCTCCAGTAACCAGTTATGGGCTGAATTATTTGAGACCAGTCGTTTAAATTTGATAGGGAATAGGACTGGACCACATGCACTTAACTGATTTGCACTTTTGCGTCTGGAAATGTTGACCTAATCTGACTGCTGGTCCACCAAGTCAGATATCTGCTTTAAACTACATAAATGTTCACAAACAAATCAATTTAATTGTTTATTAAAAATCAGATCACAACCTGTCAATAAACCAACTTCATGTGAGCCAAGTACAAAGAAGAAAAGGATGTTTGGTTAGATTTTTAGGATCAATGTTTAGACTCTAACAGCGGTTTCGGTTCAGAACATCATATTGACAGTCAAACATGGTGGTGTTGTTATGAGGACTTTTGAAGTTGCTCAACAAGCACACAACCTAAAATATTTTTTTCGATGTGACCTTTCAGTGACCTTCCATTAGCCTTTGACGGCCATAAATGCTGCTAAATGTTCCCTCCCACTCAGGATCCCAGCAGGAATCTCAACCCGGCATTTCAGCAGTGAGTCATCAGAGACTCCCCCTCACTCACATTGTCACAAAAAGGTAAAACACATACGGGCTACAATGAGGTTGACTCATTCCGTCTCTCACCCTGGTTGCCGCTCACGCACAGAGGACACGGTTAAGGATTCAGGTGAGTGCCTGAAAGACAAGCGGCGTCTTGGTGACAATACTCCAAGGACAGCAGTAGTAGGCCGCTCGCTCGCATCAGGTGTTGGTGGGTGGCTGCTGAGCGGATGATGTCACGCTTCAGCCATATGGTACTGGTGGCGTTGGCTGGAGCAGAAAGGTCATTAACGTTAGTCATCATGATTATTCTCAGTTGTAGCCCACAAATGGAAATATCATGTAGTGAGTCATGTCAAGTTTCACGCAGGTTACAAGTCATTGTGGTTAGAGGTTTTCCTGGACCTTCACTGAAGTGATGCGCTACATGGTGATCTTCAACAGTTTGGACAAGACAAATAAGCCACACTAGAGTGAAAACACAACACTGTTGAACGTCTTTAAATATGTCATGTCACACTTGAATCTATTTTATTGGGATTTGTTTTAAAGAATGATGGGTCAACCCCATCAACTCTAATAAGCCTCCTTGGTCCTGCTGAAGAAAGACATCCCCGCCACCTTCATGTTTGATTACTGCAGTGATTTGTGATGGAATGGCAAAGTGCACAAAAAGGCACATCAGGGCAGGGCATTAGGCCCAAAGGTATTTAAAAAGCTTCCAGGTAGCATGCCTTGGGGTGTGAATGAGAACCGGCCAAATATGTAAAAGGCTCTGGACACAGCAAGGCTGTCATGGTTGATGTACCTCTTCAATGTGAAAGTGTGTTCCAGCTATCTAGGGATCACACTTTTCAGCCTCATTAGGAAAGAATACTCTGCGGTATTCCAACGGATTCTCAGATTCATTGCTGAACCTCTGAGTCAGGAGGAACAATGTTGCTTTGGTTTTACCCATGAGAAACCGAACCAGATGTTAAAACTTGAAGAACTGGCTGTGGTGGTCATGGAAGTTTGCTTCTCAGATTTGTGGTTGTAGGTTTTCTGGGCATGTCCCAACAGGAGGTGACCCTCGGCTAGACCCAGATCTTGACAGAGGGACTATATATCTCTCCTAGCCTGGACCTATGTTTGGGATCTCTCTAAATGATCTGGAGGGTGTCCCTGAGGAGAGGGAGATCTGGATTTACCTCGTAGACCTGTTAGCCCTGTGACTTGTTCTTAGAAAATGCATGGATGGATGGATTGGTGGAAGGATGGATGGACAGATTTCCAATAACCAAAGAGTCGTCTTCCACCTCTACTGGCTTTCTCTAGACATAGTCATTCTTAGTCCCACTCTTCTTGACACAACTAATAGCTACCCTGTCAACTGAGTTTCATACTTGAAATGTAGATTTTTGCAGTTCCTCTTCTCAAATAAAAGCAAAGTTTGCTTTCCATTTGGAAATCAAAGTCCCAGAGTCTGGAGGAAGCTCTTCACGTTTCCTGAATAACAATGTGATGATTCCAGTCAGTGATGATCCACATCGTCTGCTGATGTTGGTCGACTGGGTTTTCTGAAGTCCACAGTCAATGCAGACATTAGCCAGGAAATTCTAGAGCGTTTCATGTTTCCTTATGTTGACAAGCTGTATGGAAATGTTGGCTTCATTATCCAGCAGGTCATGGTACTGACCCACACTGCCAAACGCTACAAAAGCTGATCCATTGACCAGGATATTACTGTGCTTGATTAGTCAGCAAGCTGGTCTGACCTGAATCCCACAGAGACTCTGTGGAGTTTAGTCGAGAGGATGATGAGTGATCCCAGACAACAACAACAATGACCTGAGGGCAGCAAACAAGGTACAGACTGATCACTTTAATGCCACATCACTTTAATGTAGATACTTTTAATTGATCTTATTCAATATTCAAATTTTCTGAGATGCTTTGTGTTTTTATTATCTGTAAGCCATAATCACAAAAATTACAAGAAGTACAGGTTGGAAATATTTCACTTTCCATGTAATATATATAATGAGTCTGTCTGTAATGAATGACAAAAAACATCTAAGGTTTCCCACAATAACCCACTTTAAACTCTGAACAACTTAGTTAAGCAGCAAAGTAAAGGGGCTGTAATGCAAATGCACTTATTTGTTTTTAAGGGATATAGCTCTTTTGTTTATACAAAATCCAGGCAACGGTTTGGAGCAACTTTAAGTTTTATTTCTCAACATTACAAAAGCAAAGTCAAGCATAGATAATTAGAATTTTTAATAATAACAGAGAACAATGTGTCCCATTGCTTTCTGTTTTCACAGGGTAAGAACTTACAATGACTTTTGAATTTGCTCATCAAGCACACAAACAAGAAAGTTGCCTAAATTTTTTTTTTCGATGTGACCTGGACCTTTCGGTGACCTTCCATTAGCCTTTGACGGCCATAAATGCTGCTAACTGTTCCCTCCCACTCAGGATCCCAGCAGGAATCTCAACCCGGCATTTCAGCAGTGAGTCATCAGAGACTCCCCCTCACTCACATTGTCACAAAAAGGTAAAACACATACGGGCTACAATGAGGTTGACTCATTCCGTCTCTCACCCTGGTTGCCGCTCACGCACAGAGGACACGGTTAAGGATTCAGGTGAGTGCCTGAAAGACAAGCGGCGTCTTGGTGACAATACTCCAAGGACAGCAGTAGTAGGCCGCTCGCTCGCATCAGGTGTTGGTGGGTGGCTGC
>CAEGAF010176828.1:0-39880 GCA_903067075.1 Micropoecilia bifurca | reverse complement strand
TATATATTTGTCTTCATTTGTCCAGATACCTTGATGTGGATGGACAGCATCTCAGAGCAGAATAATACATACAAAAAACAGAACAAAAGCACGAGAAATGTTAAAACTAAGAAAATAACTGAATAAATCCTAAATATATCAAAACACAATACTGAAGTGACACAGATTACAATGATTTTATTATAAATCATTGTACCTAATTAAGCAGTAGACCAACATGTCCAATTAGCACCTTTTTGAGAAATTGTATATAATGGAAGTATTTTATGGAAGGAAATACATCTCTGGCTTTGTTTCACTAATCAACCGTTTCATGTTGAAACAATAACTGCTTTCAATGTAAAATTATTGCAATTTATAAGTATTTTTTCTAATAACCTCATGACAATTTTAAGGGAAATGACTTGCAGAAACTCATTAGGTTTATAAGGTATCTGTATTTCATCTCTGCACATAAAGAAATTATGTGTAGCAGCAACATTACCATACACTGAAGAAAGGCAGATGATGGAAATACCTCATAGCTCATGGATTGCTTTTATTGCAATGTGACGTCTGGTTGGTGTGAGTGTAGATAATCCCAGAGGACATCAGGAGAAAAGCAGGACTGCTTAGATCACTGCCTTCATGACAGTAATGACCATCAATATTCTTACAATCTGTTGGGAAAAAAGGAAAAGAATGGATAAAGATGGTGAGGAGCAACATTAAAAACATTGATTTAGCATTTGTCCACTTCATTTGAAGGGAGACAATGGGGCAACAGGGAGTGAAGGGGCCGGGGCTTTTCAAGGAGCTAGAATCAGGGAGTGTTTAGACACCTCCCATTCAGATGTTGCCCTCCTGTTGGAAATCAAAAGCAACTGTCCCTCCCCTCCGCATTGTTGAGGGTAAATGTGGCATAGCAGGGGCTGAGTGTGTCTGTGTAAATCAGACATGGGAGAGCGTGTGAGGCGCTGGGAGCGTGTGCATGTGTGTGCTGTCCTGTTCACACATAATAGAGGCCTGATCGTTCGTTGTCATTAATCCTGCTTAAAGTAGACAGTGTTGGCAGAGTGGCAGCACCCCAATCCAGCTGCTCTCCCCACTGAGACATGTTAGACACCCCCCAACACACACCCTGCCATCCCCCCACCCGCCACCCGCTCATCCACAGGCCCCTGTCTCCGAATTCTCCACCTTGTTCCCCACAAGTCCATTTCCCTTCTCAAATCCCTGTCTTTGCACCCCAAACCAAGAAGCCTAGTCCCTCTCAGTCACCCATCTTCGCCATACATCACTCCAAATTAAATTTACATTAGGCCTTCCTTTATCGGAGAAGCTGAACGAGCTGCAGAGCGGGAACGAGATCGGGGCTGACATCATTCCCCGGCAGCAAAGCACATGACCGTCATCCATTAAGCCTCCTTTATACACACGTCTCAGGATTTCACAAAAGTTCATGCATACCTAAGTGCAAGTTTATGTTAAAAATTAAACGCTCTTTTAGGAGGACAAAGGAGTTTCTGAACTGTTGACTTTGAGTGGGGCTTCATTACCCCTAACCATAAATGTCTAGCATCGCAATAGACAGCCTCCATCGTCTCCCCTCTTCTCAATTTCTTCGTTTTTCTTCCATCTTTGCTCCGGCTGGCTCATTTCTTCTGCAAAAGTATTTTTTCTCAGTCTTGTTTTAGTCATTTTGGGAATTATTTCACCCCCTACAGTGATATAATATCAGATCTACAGTTTCTTTCAAATGTATTGCTACATTTTCCCACTTTTCAGCAGAATTATTCTTTATGTCTGTTTATGTCTCCTCCAGCTTTGCACTAATAGAGACTGAACATTTTTGCAAAATTGTTTAACTACAGTCTAACTGGGTAAAAGACCTCTATAAACAGAAATTTCTAAATCATGACACAAATTATCAATTGGATGTAGATCCGGGGCAAAATGACATATTGAAATGATTTTTATCTAAATTATTCCAGTGTATATTCAGAGCCCTTGCCCAGCTGGAAGGCGAATCTCCATCCCATGTCTTTTTGATGACACTAACAGGTTTTCTTTCAGGATTACCTTGAGTTTAAGGCAATCCATCTATCCATAAACACTGACTCACCAAATATATATATATATTTAGATACAATGACGTGAACGGAAAAAACATTAAATGATGATTTTTGCTTTTTCACATGTTTCTTGTTATGTAAATTTGGGCCAAAAGTACATGTAGGTTAAGGATTTTAGGAACACACTGTTCCTAAAATCTTTTCGTTAAGTTTGATTTCATCCAAAATGAAAGAATTCAAAATGAGTGTCTTCTTGTCACACACATAAGAAGCTTAATAAGAATAAAAATAATGCTAGACCGTCTTAAAGCTACATTTCATTATTCCTATGATGAGCCAGTTAGCTCTGCTGTATTTTTTTCTGTGTTACTTCCTGTGATGGAACGTCATGTTCTCCATCTCGCCACGTCCTGTTGTGTCAGACTGTGTAGTGCTTTGTCACATTGCATTACACTGCAGCATGTCATGTTGAGTCCTCTCATCTCAGTCAATATCTGTGATGCATTAGGACAGCGAGTTACCTCCCCTCACCGTGGGGGATATATTTGCACCAGAGTGCCTGAAAGCAGCTGGAGTGAACCAGCTCAGTAAAGGCACCTGAGTGCTGGGCGCTTACTCTTTAATTGCTTCATTATCGTCTATGCTAATCCCTCTATAATTTCGACACTCTCATTTTCCACACTAATTTGTCCCGGTCCCTCTCCAGCTTTCTCCTCTCACAGTCTGCAGCGCTGTGGCACCTATTTGCTTTCCAAGGCAACGATAACAATTAATGCAGCAGTTGGCGGCGCTTGTTTCCTATAAACCTGTTGTAGCCGACCAAACAAGAGACTGCTGATAAACAGACTCTGGAGCCAAGGCACAGAGCTTCACAGCACCATTTGTCTCTCTAATTATACTTTAATTACAACTGTGTATGCTAATACACTAAACATTTGCATAGAACATCCAGACAACTTTCCGCGTCCTCTTCAGGATGAGAACAACAGCAGCAGAGCTTATTAGAGGAGGTCCACACTGTGTGAAATCACACATGGGAGTTGTTTAGAACCCAAAACAACGTCGCTGAGCTCGCTAACAAACTGTTTATGTTTTATTGTTGTGTAACAGCAAAATCTGAGTGATCACAAAATTAGGAAGCAATTCATTTATGTGCTATAAAAGCTTCTCATACACTTTCAGCTCAATTTCTAAATGATGACGACAGGGATGCATGGTGATAGTTTCTTTCCCAAAGCATTATCTCTAGATTCAAGTGACTTTGCAGCAGGATATGCATCTGAGTTATTTTTGACATGGATATGACACTTGAATCCAACATTAAACTGTTTTCTAGGATTTGCTTATTTCAGCCTGGAATAGCAGTCAAAGTTAGAAATATCTTGTCTAGGAATGACGCTGCAACTGCTCCATATACTTGCTGGTTCAAATGCTGGACTTTTGTCACTTTCTACTATCAGAAAATCCACAAAATTCAGCTGAAAACCTTCAGCTGTTCCAAAATGCTGCAGTAAAAGTTCTGATCAATTTTAAAAAGAAAGATCAAATTTCTCCTCTTTTAGCTGCCCTTCATTGACTCCCTTTTCCAGAACAGGATGATAGATTCACTTTTTGTATGCCTGTCTCCTCAGACCCCCAGTCCATGGTGGCAGATGGTTGTTCACACTGAGCTAAGTTCTACTGCACAGTTTGTCCTGCTAAAAGGGAGTTTGTTGTAATTTTTTTCCCTCTACTGTTGCATCAAGCATGCTCAGTGTGAGGAACTGTTGCAAACACAGTTAAGGACTGTGATAGATTTCCTTTGACAGCTTTTATTGTCCAATTTGAATAATAAGTTGACTTGACTGTATTGTTTGATAACTAAGAAGAATTGCAATGTATGTATGACTGGACTGAGTTGACTTTTTTGGCAAAGTGTCTTGAGATGACATGAAATGGTGTTGTATAATTAATTGCATTGAGGTGAATTGAATTGATTATTTCTCAATCAATTGTCCAAAATATAGAACCTGTCAATTTTCTTTTATGCAGTTCCTGCCCTTCAGGTCTCCATTTGATAATCATCACACCTGCCTTTATCTAATCCTGTTGTTTTTCTCTTTACGTAGCTCAATGTCCTTCATTTACTAGATTATTGTCACTGATTACTTGTTTTTCTGTTTTTTGCAGCCTTTTGGCCTTTCTCTTCTGTAGATTTCTTTTATTTTAGTGTTTTAAATTTTCCTTCTCCATAAAGGACCACAGCTGTGATTCTCAACACTACAGTTAACAAGTCATTTACAACTAAGAACAGTTTTAAAAACAATATGAATCTTTAGAACAAGTCATATGATTCTCAACTTCTCTGTAATTCTTCTCTTTTCTATTTTATTCAATGCCTTTGACTTTGTTGCCCCTCAAAGCGAGGCATTCAGCTAAACCACTAATTTAACCATGTCATTAAATTATTACCATATAAACGACCCAAGATCTTGCATGTGATCAAGCTCTCCAAATGCCACCAAATGCTAAGGAACTCCCATTTACAGACAAGTAACCCAGGCAGTCTTGTTGAGTAATTCCCTACTGAGCCATTTTGGATAAAATAAAGACATGGATTGGACATAAGGAGATAGACCTCTGACAGTTAAGGGTACCAGCAGAGGTGAGGATGATAATGGTGGCAGATCAGTGTTAAACAAGATCTGACAGTGACAGAAAATACATGTGAAACTGCTGAGGTGGCAAAGGCAACACATGGCCTATTCATTTGTAATTAGGGCAGCGATTTCACTCTGCAGAATGATCTGGTAGGCAGCGATTGACTCAGCTACTCATTAAGAGTACAGTCACATGATTTTCTATTTCTGGTTTTTAAAAAATATGCCAAAAATTACATTTTACAGTATATCTGTAAATGTTTTACCTGAATAGATTAGTTGAAGATGTCTTTTCACATCAGTACGTATTTATCACTCATCTGCAGTAAGCAAGTCAAGTCAAAGTAGAACTTTTTAAATAAATTCACTTTTTTTTGCGAGGGTTAAATGTCACCATACAAATTATTGATAAGAAAAGTCAAACGGGGTGAGAGAAATTAAGTGTAAACATTTTTCGATTTGAGATCACAACTGATCTCTTACTCTTAAGCTTTGATTTAAACACTCATAATTTATACATTTAAAATGAAGCTTATAGCAAAAATGTACTCTAGCAAGACTTCCACAACTTTTTCAACTTTTCTAGTCATATGTATGTAATATTTTGTAAAATATGTGGTTTTTGGATTTTAATTTATCAATAAAGTGACAAAAGAGGACATATTTGCTTCCCATCTTAGCCTGTCCATCTATTTTGCATTTTTATTTTATCCACTACTCCAACATAACAGATCTTTTACACACTTCATGTTTAAAATAGACTTCTAGATCAAAAATAGTCTTACACTACAAGTGTAGAAGAAAACTAATCCTTAATTTGAGTATGTTTATTTAGTGGTAGGAAAACATGGGTAAATGATGGGTAAGATCTTAATTTTTACCTATACCGCATTATAAAAGTATCTTGCCTATTTAATATTTTTTCTCCCTTTACTTACTTTTGACGGTAATTTTAAAATAAATGTGAAAAGGCTGTAGCGAGCCTGTTAATCCATGTACTAACTGTGAATAATAAAAATTTTGGTTCAATAACTTTAACCACAGCCAGCCCTGATTTGGAGAGACATGTAGAAGGAAAAAAATATGTCAAACAGAATCTATGTGATAAGAAAAATAAGACCAAGAGATTGCAAAACCAGCACATCATGCCAGCCATCTACACAAATGTAAGGACAGATGAAAGCCTGGAAAGTGTTGGTAAGACATTTCTAACATTTTGGTTCCTCATTTAACCATAGAAAGAGCCATTAGTGCAGACAACATGTTTTCAAGTTTATTAAAGTTTTTGGTAACACTTTATTTGAGGGGGTGGAGGGATAATACTGACATGATACTGTCATAAACATGACATAACAACTGTCATGAACATTAATAAGCTTTCATGAATATTTAGGATTGTTGTCATAAAGCATCATTCGGTAAATTATGACACCTTTAATACAAAGTTGACATTATTCAAAATGTCTTTGTTATGACAACTTGACATTAACCTAAATATTCATGAAGGCTTATTCATGTTCATGCAGGTGTTATGTCATGTTTATGACAGTGTCATGTCAGTCTTATTCACCCCCCTTCAAATAAAGTGTCACCAAGTTTTCACAACATATTTTTGAATTATTCATATAACAAACCAAATATTTACTTAACTCTTAATTGCAAAACTATGAGTCAAACAGTTGTGTCTTGGTTCATGTTTTGGTCCTGTCATAAACAATTGAGACAGCAACACAGAGGAGAGTCAGCAGTGAAAACAGGACAGATCATGTTTCTTTTTCAGATCATTTATCTGACAGAAGGCAGCAAAAGAACAAGTGAAAAGAAAGAAACAAAAAAAGAGGAACCCAATTTGGCTACCCCGCCAATCTTTCATCCTCTCTGAACTCATCCATCTTGGATGCACCTCTTAATTTGGTTCTGCTGAAGAGTGGCCAACAGAGTCCTTCAGCCATCGAAAACAAATGACCTGGGCAGGGAGTGGCAACAACTCACAGCTTGCTGTGCAACACAACTCAATATCTGTGGTTTAACTGCAGATTTAAAACCTTCTTGGTGAGCCAAGTCCTTCTGCAAAAATGTTTTTCAAACCAGAACAGAATCATATTGACTCCCCAATTGCAATTATAATCAAATAAACTTGAGATCTGAAGTAAAACCTGAGTGGTTTTGATTTTGTTGTCCTTAAGCTCATTGACAACTAGCATATTTGTACACATATGGTCATGGGCCACATGAAAGACCTATTTATATTTATTCTGATGTCACGATATGACACGAGTGCACATGTTTATGAAAACCAATCTCAAATCAGTAGATTTTTTTTGCTTACTCTGAGAAATTATCACCCATTTCATTTATTTCCAAATCTGTATGTGACCGCATAGAAGCAACTTGGCTCTCTAAACTGTCAGAAGACAAATCACACAACCTGAGGTACATGCAATGTTCCAAATGGCCAAAACAGATACAAAACTGTCTGAATGACTCTACATAAATCATTCAAATTTATGACCGAAATGAAACAAAGAATGTAATTTTGAACAATCCGACATGTTTTCACCAATGACAGGCATGCAGCTAAGACAGGGCAAAGGCTGTGGTCGAGTCTCGCCTAAGTAACTTCTGTGTCGTGAAGTGAAAAACAAAGTGACCACATGGTGACATTTGTGACTCCATCGATGTCAAACTAATTTTACTGTGAAACCAGACGCCCTGTGTCATCCTCATGTGAGAGTTGAGTAAGAGGCCTAGAATACACTAGGGAGATGATACCCCACTCACACACAAACACAAAAAGCAATCGGCTGTGTAAAGACATATCAAAATGATGAAACGAATACAGGAAAAATCTGAGTTTTCACACAAGTTGCATCAGAAGACAAGATCAAGGTACAGTGATAAAACTCCATCTTTGAAAAACCAGACAAAGACAAGCACAGGGTAAACTGTGTGACTCTGCGGGATCATTAGCCTCTGAACGTCAGTATTTTTGGAGTGAAGATGCATGAGTCCCTAGCAGACGGGGAAAGCGATCGCTACAGGCCGACACCTCCGGTAGCCTTTCCTCTGCTTGTGTGACTCCAGTTTTGAATGGCACAGAGCCCAAGTGGTGCCACATTTAAAAGTGTAAGTATAGATTGCCTGTGAATTTGTGTAACATTTTGTCACATTACAGTCACAAACGTCAGTGTACTTTAAATGAACTTTATGTGACAGAACAACAAAAGTGGAGCATGATTGTTAAGTTTAAGAAACATAATACATAGTTTTTTAATTTTTTTGCAAATACATTTTTTCACATGACATGAATTACGTAATCAACAACCGGATGTTGCCAGCGGCACAAGCTATGAAGAAGAAGACGACAGGAAGTAAGTGAAGGATAGTTGCGCAGCTTGTTTTTCAATTACTTATATTGTGAAAAACTTATTCATGTGTGATTTTAATTGTATTTCTTATTTATTGGAAATACTGCAATTGTGAAATTGTGGTTTTTTGACATTAGCAGAATATAAACAAAGTTTTGTACACATTTGTAATGGAAACACAATTTATCCATCTTTGTTTTGAAAATCTAACTTAGGCTCAGTCAGTGTGGATGGAACAGAATCTGTGACAAAGAACATCTTTTGTGGAGTCCAACACTCACCATCCTCAAAAATAAATCATTATTTATTTTCACTGATTGTACAACGTAGAGTTTTACATTTTTCATACGCCTCTCAGTGTGTTTCTTTGATTTAGGTCACATTCACTTCCACATGCTTGCTGTGTCTGCTGGCTGGGGGGAAAACATGCACGGACTTAAAAAGGCTTCCTTTCAGTAATTAAACTATCCTCCATAAATGTCAGTATGTTGAGTTTACAGCAGTAGTTATCCTGTGGACAGATTCAACCATCTGAGTTATGGATCTCTGCAGCTCCTCCACAGTCGCCATGGGCCTGTTGGCTGCTTTTGCCTTGCTGCTTAGTCAGTGATAAATAAATTAGGTTGTAAATTGAATGTATTATTCTAAAACACCCCTGATCTACAAACACAACATTCTCACTCACTCATGTCAGATGATCATTTTGAGCCAAAGCCACTGACCTCTTAGATGCTAATGGCAATGGAGAGAATCGCCATCAGATGACTTTGGTTTTGGGATAATACAATTTGTAGCGATGAGACACATCTTTGAAATTGATCAAATGTTTACAAAGCAATTAATTTGATAAATTAGGGGGAATCCTGAGGTAGAAGCAATAGGTCATGGAATGTGAGCACAGTGAACTCATTGTAGACACTCCTGAAGTCAGATCTGTGATGTTTCTACTTATCAGTCATTACATTTCCTGGACATAAAGCAGAGTGCCAGGCTCATTTATAGATTTTTACTGTTTCCAAATATTTTACGACAAAATGTTTAAATATCTGTACTTCAATCTCAGACATTTTGCTTTTCTTATTACATGAATATCATTTGAACCGGTTCGGAAGCACGCAATTTAAAGAAATAACTTTACTACACTTATAAGACGGTGGGTGTGACTGTCATCTGGGGACTGTGATTGGTTTATACAAAACAAAATAAGACATCAAAACAAACAAGCAGTTCCCAGCAATCAGTTGAGAGAAATGAACCAATTATTGACTCTGGATTAAGAAATGTGTTTATGAAACTATACAAAATCAAAATAATTGCCAAGCGCCATTGACATGTTTGATCGCAAAATATTTCATAATCTTGATTGGTCAAAGCTTCTCATTTTACTATGCCAGGTATTGATGGTAATGTGGACACTCATCTGTTAGCAATTTAACATAATTGGCTGGTTGCATGAAGTTGTTTGAACAGGTGAAAAGACCAACAAAATGGGGAAGTAAAGAAACAAGATCCAACAAAATGGGGAAGTAAAGAAACAAGATCCAAGCAGAACAGAGGAGCATATGAATAACCTTTTACTGAAATAAAACTCTAAAAAAAATCGGGAAATTCTTAAGATTTTAAGATTTATTTATTTATTTATTTTTATGGATTGGTGACATAAAGTATAAATTATAAAAACAACTGTATGAAACAATAATTATAAATACATCTGACAATCATAAATGGTTTTTGTTTGTTTTAAATAAATAGCACCAGAACCCAAACTGCAATGTTCTTAATATAATGGTGATACAAAATCATGGTATTTCAACAAGAACAAAAAACAGACTCTAAAATATTGTGAATGAGAACGGCCTGGTTGTCTAAAATCAGATTTTTGTCTTTATTATCTATTGTTAATTGTTAACCGTGCATGGAGAGCGCTCATAGTTTCCCTCTCTTTGTATTCACTTGACATTCCTGGCGGGGAAAATCCAGAATTCCTAATGAAGAGCAAAACATTACACATGCAAGGAGAAATTTTGGATGGCTTGCAGCTAGTTTCACAGTATTTCCTCCGCATGGACTGGTACTGAGCAAAAGAGCATGAAACAGAAATGACATAGGCTGCAAAACTTGAAATGTATGCTACTTCTTCAATATTATCCTTTGACTGGCTTGCTTTGTTTCTAATGTGTTTCCAAACCATGTACACAGATGAATGAACCAGCAAAGGAATTTCTGCCACAACTCAATGAAATGGCTTGTGCAGGGCAAATTTAATATGTGGTTTTGGGCAGACAATGCAGGGGTCTCAGCAGATCTGCCTTGCCCTGGAGCTGGGTGATGAAGAAAAGCAACTTGGAGGAGAATGTGGCCTTTGTGAAACTCCGAACGTTTGGTGAGTTGTTGTAGAAAGCAGCAAAACCTGATCCAGGAGAATCAGTCAGGGTAAAAAGAGTGATGTGTAGTTAAAACATGAGCACAATATATTTCAAATAACCAAAGAGTAGAAGAAAATTCAACAAAATTATTATTGTGCATTTCACAATCATATCTTTTTGGGGGGTTTTCTTGCAGCTTGTCGCATTGCAGTCAGAAATGTTTATGTTTTTTGGTGGGTACTATGGAGTAAACCAACATAATTGTGAAAATGAATCAAATTGATACATTCTTTTCCAGCTACCATACAAAAAAACAGTGACAGTGAAAGTGGTGACACCATTTACTTTAACACCACAAGGAAGATTCTTTGGTTTCTTAGGAACATGGATGATACTAGAAGAAAAAAGTATTAGAGGCTGCAAGAGACTGGAAAGTGAGAGCTACTATATACAGCATTTTTATGTCTCAGGTTCATTCACAAAATTCAACTAGAAAATGTGGAAAGGACTGCAGATTTGTGATCAGATACACTCTCCATTTGAGCTATTTTGAAATGAAAACCTGGCAAAGATTTTACACTATTTATGAAAAGCTAGTTGATATATGACCTAAAGACTCTGACCTCTAATTGTGGTGAAAGTTGTTTCAATGAAGTCTTGCCTCTGGGCTCTGAATATAAATCCATACTACAGTTGTTTGTTCTGCCACAAAAATATTCCAATTACATTAAGGTTTGTGGTTATAAGTTGAAAGGATGTGAGGAGGTTTAGGGAATACAGTTGAATGTTTCTTTGAGGCACTATAGGTTTACTGTAGGTTTATTGTTTTTGTAGAATTGGACATATTATTTTATTTTTTCCGCATTTTAGCTGTTTGTTTGTCATTCGTGTCCAAACCATAATTTCATTTTCATAACTTCCTAAACTGTGCCTTGAGATTAAAACATTTTAAGTAACCATGGGTTTTCTATAACTGACCAAAATCATTTCTGCACATTCCAAGTCAAAGCACAGGTGTTTTCTTAACCAACTAATGACTTAAACGAGTGAAGAAACAATCTTCCATTGTCTACTCAGAGACATCCTGCCTAAATGTTGTGTTTTGTTAAGTTTCCTAAATTAAATTTTTGTTACTTTTAATACACCACCAAGCCAATTTAGAAAATCACTGCTCAATGCTGCTCCCGGCAGAGAATAACCAGCCACTTCCTTGATTGCATTTTCGCACATTAAACTCTTTTGTAAACATTTGATAACATTCAAAGCTGGCGTTAGAATCTTCCAAATGGCATTAGGTCCCACTAACATGAGTCATCTGACAGGAATTCCTCTAATTACTAGAATAGATTGTTTTTGTGCAGAATTCTAACATGATAATTGAATTTGCTGTTCTGAGCAACTTTTTAAAGTCCTGTCACATGGCCCTATTAATCATTTAAGTTGCCTTTAGTTCTTGAGTTAGAGCATTACTGACCGAGAAGATGGCAGCCAAATAACTATTTACTGCATCACTTTGATTGTAACATGATTAAATGGCACACTTGATTTGATTCTTGACGAGCCGCTTCCTTGAGCCAAAAACTACCGGCCGAAAATAAGTCAGAAACCAAGGTCCACTTTCATAAGGATTTCTGGTCCAAATAAATATTTTTGTCGCCAAAATTTCTAGCATTTTCAAAGAATAATGATCAGATACTTCTAAAGAGTAGATAAACTTTATTTAGTTATCAAGTAAACTCCTGTTAGAATCTGAATTGTTCTAAAAAAAGTGCATTTGAAAGTGAACATTTCCACTCATTGGAGGCAACTATAATGTTCTTACTCAATATTATGCACTGTATTGTGGTTTATCTCTTCTGTTGGCAAACTGTAGGAGTTAGAAAATGTTGTTTTACTTTGTTTTACCTCTGTTGAAACAGAACCTTTACTTTCAACACGAGATTACTAATCAATGTTTTTCAGACCAATGACCTAATCCAAAGTTGAGAACCATCAACTTTGGATTGCCAACATTTTTGGAAAAAAATGTTACCAGAATCAAAAGCAGGACTAAAACTCCTTCCTCCAGACTAGATCAATTAACCCTTTAAATAAATAATTATTTATTTAAATCCGTACTTGGACAGGAAAGTTACTGTAATATCTTTTCACTAGCAACGTCTGTTTGTGTTAATCATTTTTAAATAGATCTGAGTTTGATGAATAACAAATATAATTCACAATTGCAGGGATCACTAGTTCCCATTGATTCACCTGTTAGACATTAACTAAAGGGATTCATCTTATAGTTAAGTCTAAATAGGTTCTAATCTTGAAATGATGCACAAACACGTCCTGGTGTTTCCTCTTAGAAACAATCTTCTTTACTATTCTGCAGCAGATGCTACTTCTGCTGCACAGACTAAATGTCTGATGTTTATTCCCACAGAATCTTGTCACTGATTGAAAGTAAGGATGATAAAGGGACATCAGTTCCGCAGTTTTAAATTTCACATCAAGTTTAATGCATTCAGAATTTTAAGGAGTCTGCAGCAGTATTTATCAGGTCAAAGTGGCCCACAGCTGTGCATGCAGAGGGTCGACGGTACATTTTGACACCCATTCATACACCGACGACGGATGATCTTTTTTTTTTTAAACATCCAACAACACTCTGAGCATTGTGGGTCCTGTGAAACATATTCCAAACAGACCCCCACACACTCTGCATCGCTGCCAGCTCTGAGTCACCCTGACATCTAAGCAGATAAAAAAGCGTCTCAGCTTCCTCTGACAACAGTATCTGCTTGTGATCTGCCCGGTCAAACTGTCTCTGCATGCGTGGGCAATGCGCCCTCAGTGTGTGGTGGCGGGTGAAACCGTCCCTTTGTGCAGCGGCTCTGGACCGGCCGAGGTGTCCTCTCAGTCACATCAAAAGAGCTTCCTCTGGCACCGTGGAGGAGCACCACCGCCTCTGGACCTGCTCGTTATTACATGCGAGGGGGGGGGGACTTGTGATCTTTTTAATTATTCTGCACTTCATTTCTATCCCACCATTCAAAAAACGCAACATGGGAATTGATTGCCTTACAGATCCATCTTTATAATCTCCCCCCTGGTCCATAAATTATCCAACTTTGGAGCAGAGTAGAGGAGCTGTGCAGACTCAGGCAGATCCTGTTCAGAGCAGAGCAGGACCGTTGGTGGGGGAAGAAGGGGGGTGTGCAACACTGAATGAAGCTGCTCTTTTGCTCGAGAAGGGGGGAAAAAAAGTACACTTGTTATCTTGTGAACCCTCAAACATGTAAGATAGGAATCTCTTGAATGTCAGCGACAGAAATGGAATTAACAAGAGATCTTTTTATTGTCGCAGAAGGTCATTAGGCTGCCAATCGGGGTAATTATGGAAATGATCTCCCCAGCTCTTTGGAATGTTTTCCTGCTTCCATAAGGACTTGAAAGTGTCCAATCAGCCTCTCTCGTGGGAAAGTTCAGCCATAACTGCAAGTGTACCAGCAAAATCAAATTAAGCAAAGAGATTTCATTAGTATTTATAGCCCTGAGGCATTTGTAAAAGTATGGCTCAGTGGAGTGATGTGGAACTGTGGAAGGGAGAATTATTGCCTAACGACAAAGGCCATACCTAGAAGACATACACATGGATAATGAATAGGAGGCATTGATTGCATCTGCAATGGGGATTCTTGAGAGATTGTAAAATATTGATGCTTGTGTAGCTGACTTTGGACTATGGGCTCTGGTTTCAGGGCACTAACTTTCTTTGAGTGTTAACCATGTTTACATTCTTAACTTTGCCATGTATGTATGTCGTATTTAAATGGGGATATGAACTAAATAAGCAGTTAAAGCGATACAAAGTAAAAGAGCTAAGTTAAAAGCCATCTAAAATATAATTAGATTTAACTTAGTTTTGTTATTGTAAGTACTGATTATGTTGATGATGTTAGCTGTAGCTATGATTTAACAACTGGAAAGAAAAAGTTTATTCTTAAATGTATTCACACCTTTGAAGTAAATTTAAATTCAGATTAAATTAATAATAAGTACATGACTCTTTAATGAATTATGTCAAGTCTAGTGAGTGTCCATAGATACATTGAAAATAAACATGTGTTTCCTTATGTTGTGTCTAGAACTACTAAAAGAAGGTATAATGGTTGGATGTAACAAAGTAGATGTTTGGTGTTCATGCAGAAAACTATGTCTGGTGGAAAATAGACACTGACCTGAATACACCATGTCCAACATAAAACATCATCTGTTTCTATGCAAGGCAAAGAAACTGCTTCATAGGGAAATAGATGGAGCTAATTAAATGGGTGAATTTAACAAAAAATACTGGCTAGAAAAGGCTTGAGACTAAAGTGAAGATTTGTCAATCCAAAACATACAGTCTGTGCTACAATGGAAGGGTTTCATTTAAAGTTTGTTCATGATTCGGATCTAAAACTATTCCAGAATCTCCGTCAGTGCTTGAAAATTGATGTTCATTCAAAGTGACAGAACTTGAAATATTTTTGAAAAAATTGTCTTGCATAGATGTATTGACACATTATTCAGGAAACACTTCGGATTCATATTTGTAAATAAATGAATATGATGGAAATCAAGTATATTTTTATTCCTTTTCACAACTACACACTACTTTGTGTTGGTCTGTCACAGTTCTGAACAATTGAACAATTTCTTAAAAATGCAAATGAACCATATATTTCCTTAAATTAATATTTTCTCTGCAGATAAGTTATAAATAATTGCAGATAAGAAAGGGTTAAGAAAGGATCCAAACAAAAAAATTAAAGAAAATTCACCCTGATTGTCCCATATTGCACAAAACGATGAGCATATGACATGTATTATTGCATTATGCTTCATGATTCAAATGGAAAACCAAAACAAATCAGTATATGAATAATCAGTTAACATTAAAAGACATTATGGGATGCTAGTTCATCTTTTAAAAGCATATCGCATTAAAGACTGATCCAATTATTTACATTTGATTGTTATTATGCTAAACAAGTCAAATTGTTGTGGATCTATGACATGATCTAAAAATTACTGTTCATAATAAACCTAAACAAAACACTTCAAAGATGAAAAAAAATCATTTGTTGAGCAAATTTTTATAAGTAGCATGAAAAACTGAGCAGTATAGATAGGATCTATTGTGTAACATAAAGGCGCTTCATTGTCAGTGCTCTGTGAAATGAAACCAGAGAGTGATGTGCAATAAATTGTACCACCTGATTTGAATCATTGAGTCTATTCAGTCTACTTAACCTCTGTGTAATTGACAATTTAGAGGTGCTGTCTCTAATTTCAAGAGACAGCACCATGACTTTGATAAGGATGTGCACTTCCCCACCGCAATAATAGACAAGGACACTTTTATAAAGCAAATATGAGATAGAGTAGAAAATGTTGCTTCAACAAAGGCTGCATGAAAACACTGTTATCTGTCATGAGAGAACAGTATTTTTCTGGAATGCTTCTGTTTTTAGCATAATATTACCAATAACGAAGATTCTGAATCCAAACATGTTTCTCTGCCAAGCCAAAACCTTTTGCCTCTTCCTCATCTTCTGCAATAATTGGGTTCGACAAGAGGTAAAGTGTCTCAGAGTGGAACCTGACAGATTAGGTGAAGGAACATTATTATGGGTACAGGGCAGGTGAATGCAGAAGGTAATTTACTGTGATGTTATATATAAATGTATGCATCAATAGGCAGAGGATATTGAGTTCAAGGGTCACGCTGAATGAAAGGCCCCTTCCAACCTGGTTCATATGCAAACATGAATATCTGCATGTTTTTCCATTTTCATCCTGAGGAAGATTATTTTTGTTTGGGGTGTTTCATTTATTTAGTTTTATTTTTTTAATAAATAAATACAAATAAAACTTTCCTCCAAGTATCAGTGAAGAAGAATCAACTTTCCACAAATTGTTGTGAAAATAACCATTTATTATGATTTCATGTAACAATTTTACTCTTTTTTATTTTTATTAAACCACATAAGTAAATGATGTCATTGTTCGCTCAGTCTCGGTCTGTTACTAAGTCAGAATTTGCCCCCTTTTCAGGCACACGACGCGTTGGACTGCGCGTGTTTTGACTGCGCGTAAAAGGCCAGAAGTGGAAGCAGCTCGCAACTGTTCGCGGCCTTCATCCGCCTCATGCGTGCGCAACTTTCAGCCACCCTCTGAATGACAAAGAGCTACAAACTGAGTGACACCGTAAGTATTTAACAAGCATACATTGGCATGGTAATCTCCCTCCGCTGCATTTAGCTGGAGGTGTCATTTTCCCAGCAGCAGCAGCGGCATCAGCGGATGAAAATCCTCAAAGTTTGACGCAGGTCTGTCCCCAGCGGTCTTCTCGCTGCCCGGGTGTCAGGATTTGTCCCGGTATGTCGGTCCAACGATGGACAGCTGGCGACATCTTTTCTTTTGACTAAGAAGTAGACAAATAAATAAAAACTGATATTCTTTGGCACTAAAATGTAACTATTTTATATGAGAGTCAAATACAAAAAAATATATATATATTTTTTCCCTTCAAGAGTCTTTCAAAGTTTATACATTTGACAGATTAAAAAATCACATGCAACTTATTTTTTTTATTAATTAATATATTGCATTTCAGCAATGTATAGCGCAAAATGACAAAGAAATATATGAAAAAATGTATTAAGAAGAAAAAGCAAGGAAGTAAATATTTCATCTTTTTAAGACTGCAGTTAAAGAAACGTGACAATTTATATAGAATTTTTGAAAGCTTGTTGTTTAATTGTTGTCTATCATTACACTTTTTCAGCGTCATTGATTCATGCTGTTGGCATAAGTCAACCCACTGAAAGCCTGCATCTATTGAAGAGGATTAAAAAAAATAACAATGGTCGGTCTCACTTTCTAGAAACGTATTGTAAAAGTAAGAGAACAGAAGAAAAATCTGAGGGCTTTTGCTAATATTGACAGTAAATTATTCCCTAAACCACGAATGAGCTGCTTGGTACAAAAGCATGAGATCCGTCATGCATCAGGTGCAGAAAATACAAATTCGCTGCGTTTCACTAGAAATACAAACATTTTTTTATAAAACGGGGCCTTCCGACAAACAGAGAATCGGGCGCGCGCAGAGGCGCTCGAGACGCCGCGTGCTCGGTGTCCGGCTCCGCGTCTGCGCGGCGCATCAGCAGGAGGAGGCGCTTAAAGATGAGCTCCGTCATATTGTTTGACACAGACTCGCAGCTTGATGGAGTGGACTGTTTGGGCGAAACTGAAAATTGTGATTTCCAAAAAATAAAAAATAAACGTAGATAAAAGGGGGAGAGAAAAAAAACGACCCTACCTTCATTTCTCTGATGAGATACACATTGAAACATTCAATTTTTGAGACAAAAATAAATTCCATTACATCTCGCTTCCATTTTTTTTTTTTTTTTGCAAACAGCTGCTTGAGATTTTCACTTGTTATTAAATCTGACAGGGTGAAGATTTTGCCGCTAGTATAAAATAATTAGCATAATTACAGACGCGCCAACAATGCATTAATTTATCATATCTGTGTAATAAAGCGGCAGCCCTCAGATGCACTCTAACCTAATTAATTGAGCTGATATGTTGGAATGCCTTCCTCTTTCCATATTATAGAAAAAAAGATGAAAAGTACAGAATCCAGTTTTAAAGAGATATAGAAAAACATTTAAAAACCTACAGGAAATTGCAAACTAATTTTTAAAAGTTGTGTTTGTGTGACCGACTGAAGAATAGCTTAAAAAAAACCTTCTGTAGGCTATTTATCTCCAAAGAAGCTTAAATTTGCAAAAATATATTTAGAACAAGCCTTTTTTTAAACCTTTTTTGGGCCTAAATGCCTCTGAACAAACCGAAACGCTCTCAGCTTCCGCAGGTGACCCTGACCTCTGACTCCAGCAGCAGGGGTGTAACCTGAAGGGGGGCTGGGGGGGGGGGGGGGCGGAGGGGGGCGTATATTCATCAGAGTTCACCGGAGCAGCACATTATTATGATCACAATTATTTGTTATACCAGCGACCTTGGTGGTAGTTTTTCCAACGCTGTTTCCATCACCTGAGCTGCTGCTGCTTCTCTCCTGTGTCCCTCCCAACGGTTTCCTTCAGGAGCAAGATGGCTTATTATACTAAAAGGTTTTTGTCGCGCTAAGCCGTGCATGTGTGCTTAAAACGCACATTTCATTAACAAACTGCGGAGGTATAAAAGCGGATTTATGAGGCTTCAAAAGATCACAGGAAGGACGGGTGTAGAAAGCCCCCCCCCCTCCACACACCCACCTTCACTCTGTGCTTGTTGTAGTGAGGTTTTATCAGCGGGAAACTACTTACACAGAGCCAAGCCAATACTTTATGTGGCCCTGGGCCTTTGGGCCCCAATTCATTTATTGAGTAACAGCAGTTAAAAAGGGAGGGAAAAGTGAAGTTCAAGTTGGGCGGGAAACGGAGGGTCTTTATTATTGACTGATTAGCTTGAATAAAATTTGACTAACCTGTAAGTACAAAAATATATATATTGCACTAATTGCATTACATTCAACTGTAAATCAGTTTTTTTATACTGATAATTCTTTACATTTTGAAGCTAAATCTATTTTATTTTCAAATCTTTTTTTGTTATATTTTATTTTTATTCATTTTAAATCCTTAAAGCAAATTAGAAAATTAACAGATTTTTTTTTTTTACATTTAGGAACAATTCAAAGAACCTAAGATCTACATCCGAGAGGTGGAGCAGCTCAGTGGGACCCCCCCCCCCCCTCCAGAGTGGTCCAGAGTAGGAGTGTGGCTTGCTTATGCCTAGGGCTGGCTGTCCCTGCTGCGCCTGCAGGTTCAAAGACAAAACAGGAAACAGTGAAAGATACTTGACTCATTAAAAAAATAATACAAACGCATGAATAATAGTTTTTAAAAAGTAGATTATTTGAACTTCTTGTTTTACTTCTATAAAACATTAGTCTTTTTAGCAGGACTCTAATTGATACTTTAAGCAGAAAGTAATGCTAAAAATCAACTTTACAACAGAGAAAAACAAATTAAACATTTTCAGAGGAAAAAAAAGAATCTAGTTCTTCAATGTGCTTCTTTTTTTCATTTCGAAAAGCAGCAACCAAATAAGCGATTCACACACATACACACACATACACACATATGCACACACGCGCGCGCGCGCCAAGGATGAGCAGGATGAAAGTTGACGCGGACTCTGGTTTCATCTGCTAAGTGGTCCATATTGACGGACCTTCGGATCTCACAGGTCAGCCGAAGATTAAACGGGAGGCCAGGCTAATCGGAAGCCGGGTTTCCGTCCCTTTGACCCGAACGCGCGTTATTAATGATGGCGTCTGATTAATCCTCGCTTTCATCCCGGACTGAAGCGCAGCAGAGGTGTGACAGGGAGAATCGCCACTGCGCAGCGCGGATCAGATGTCGACTAAGCAACAGCCAAAGAAAAATATATAATTAAAAAATTGATTTAAAAAAAAAAGGAAACGAAAATTAATTTTTGCTTCGGTTTCTTCCGTTTTTGTAAGTTGAATTCCGCAAGTCATTAATTAACACGAATTACCTGATAAACAAAAGTAAATTTGATGTAAAAATAATTATAATAATAATTCGAACAATAATACAATAAATAAGTTATAAATAAATCCCCTGTAAGCATAACAAACTCAAAATGAGCATTTAACTACATAAAAAATATTTCAGCATTTAAATTCCCTTTATATAAAATGTTTAAAAATCCTTGATTTTAATTCTTCAAGCTGTGGTGCGAACTTTCTATGTTTTATTTCTAATACACATTTCTCTTCAGCATATAAACTCCGCATCAATTATTCTAAATATAAGCGCCGAAACAAAAGGATGTCGCTCTTTTCCCAAGCCCAAACATCAATGTGAATAAAAAAAAACACTTCCTTTGAATTTCACCCGCTGTCTACATTTCCTAGATGTTTTTTGTTGTGTTTTTCTTTCAAATGCAAACACATGCAGTGATCGGGGTCGTTTGCACCTCTTCCAAACTCTTAAGGAAATGCGCTCGTCTCCCCCCAACATTCATGGTCGATTCCGCCGCAGCTGCTGCTTCCTCGCGCTCTTCCCACTAATCCTGCAGGAATAAATAGACTTGGAAATCATGTTTTGTGTTCGCACATTGAAGATTCACAGCGGGATCTGGAATAATGCAAACATAAGGTGGTGCGTCGCAGCCAAGACAGGAAAAAAAAAAGATTAAGCAGTAGATGGTTCAAAATAAACACCTTCTCATGCACAATTTCACAGTTTAAAAGGTAAAAACATACTCAAAGCTTGATCGAGCAGATTCCTGTCGCCGTCACCGCTTTGCGGCTGTCAACACAGTTCGAATTAGCAAAAGTTAAAGGTTGTTTTTGCGCAGCCACGTTACAGCGCCTCAGATCTTTCAATCATGCAGGCCAATTTTCTCCCCCCGCTCCTCCTGCTCCTCCTGCTCCTCCTCCTCCTTCCTCCTCCTCCCTCCGCCGCCGTTAAATGGTCTATGACGGACGAACACAGAAAATCAGCGGAAAGCAGCGCCGCTGATGCCCCATTGTTGACAAATCCAAGAAACAACTCCAGCTCGCATGGTTTAACGGAGAGCGCAGAGAGCAAAAGCTTCAGAAGCGAAGGAGAGATGAGAGGTGGGGGGGAGGAGGGGTGGCGTCACCGAACCACGTGTCCAGCTCTGATAGTATATCTTATACAAGGGGGGGGGGGGGAGTAATCTATCAGTCAGTCTGGTTAAAAAGCTCCGACCCCCTTTTTTTCTCCAAAAGCAGAATGTGTCAGTTCGACTCAGCTCGCCAAATATCGCTGGTTTAGGACGCAGCGCCGCTCAGGAGGAGAGACGCCGGAGCGCAAACGGCAAAAAAAAAAAAGTTGCGCTTTCTTTCCAAATAACTTCTGAGACAAAACGCACCGCTTTTTTTTGCAGGCCCCGCTTAACTTCCAGCGTGGGGAATATTTCTCGAAGTTTGAAGTTTTTTCCTGCACACCTTCAGATCGTTGGACACCTCCGATTATTTTGTCCAGCAGACCCCCGGCGTGCGCGCACCGGCCGCCGCACAGCTGTTTCCACTTCTGTGAGTTTCTTCTTCTCCTCCTGTTTTATTTTTGATTTTTGTACACATTAAAGTGTGAGTACGCCGTGAGATGACCCTCTCTGGAGGCAGCGATCGAGCCAGCGACATGTCCGGCCAAACTGTGCTCACAGCCGAGGACGTGGATATCGACGTGGTGGGCGAGGGAGACGATGAGGGCATGGAGAGGGTGGACAGCGACTGCGACAGCCCGGGGGGAGGCAGCATCCTGCGCGGCTTTCGAGGAGAGCCGGCCGACGATGACCTGGAGGACGAGATCGAGGTGGAGAAGGAGGAGATGAGGTCCGGAGGAGGGAGTCCATGCTGCGAGAGCTCCGGGGAAGGAGAGCCGGGCTCGGGGAAAGGAGAGGGTCACGACCAGAGCGCAGCGCCGGGAGGAGCCATCCAGAAGCCCAAGAGCAGCTTGGTGAAACCGCCTTACTCCTACATCGCCCTCATCACCATGGCGATCCTCCAGAGCCCGCAGAAGAAGCTGACCCTCAGCGGGATCTGCGAGTTCATCAGCAACCGCTTCCCGTACTACCGGGAGAAGTTCCCGGCGTGGCAGAACTCCATCCGGCACAACTTGTCGCTGAACGACTGCTTCGTGAAAATCCCCCGGGAGCCCGGCAACCCCGGAAAGGGCAACTACTGGACCCTGGACCCGGCTTCGGAGGACATGTTCGACAACGGCAGCTTCCTCAGGAGGAGGAAAAGGTTCAAGAGAGTTCAGCCGGACGTGCTCAGGGACCAGACCGCACTCATGATGCAGAGTTTCGGGGCGTACAGCCTCGGAGGCCCCTACGGGAGGCACTACGGCATCCACCCGGCCGCGTATTCCCACCCGGCGGCTTTGCAGTACCCGTACATCCCCCCTGTGGGGCCCATGCTGCCGCCGGGCGTCCCGCTGCTGCCGTCGGCGGAGCTCAACAGGAAGGCGTTCAACTCTCAACTGAGCCCGAGCCTCCAGCTGCAGCTCAACAGCCTGAGCACGGCGTCCATGATCAAATCCGAGCCGTCGAACAGGCCGTCCTTCAGCATAGAGAACATCATCGGGGTGTCCAGCTCGTCGTCCGTGACGCCGGGCGCCGCCCAGGCTTTCCTCCGGCCTCCGGTCACCGTTCAGTCGGCCCTGCTGAGCGCGCAGTCCCTCTCTCTGACCCGGACCTCTGCCGCGATCGCCCCCATCCTCAGCGTCCCGTCAAATATTATTTCTGGACACGTTTTGCCTTCAGCGACGGCGGCGGCGGTCTCCAAATGGCCGGCACAGTGACTGAAAAGCAAAGGAAAAAATAACAAATAAAAAACTCCTATTTTTATATAGAGACTTTATCACTGGGAGGCATGAAGAGCACAAATCAATAGGCAGCACTGGACTGTAAAGCCATGAAAAAAAGACTCTTGAAATACAAGAGAAAGGAAAAAAAGAAAAGGAAAGTATTTCTGTACAGGTAACATTTGTAAATATTTGTAAAAAAAAAAAAAAAAAAGGAAAAAAAAAGAAAGAAAAAAGGGAGAATAATTTTACCCGTCTGACTTTTATCTGTTCTTTGTTCCTGTTTGAGATCTGTGATAATTATTTAGATTTTTCTTTTTTTTTTCTATTGGAGGCTCGATTTGACACATTTCATACAAGACACGATCAAGTGCAAAAAAGACTGTTTATAATAATATAATTATTGATAATAATTAAAGAAATCAAATATATGTAATTCTATGTAGTTATCTGGTGTTGTAAGCTGAAATTATTTGTAAATAAATTTATGAAAAAGTTAAAACTATTTTCATTTCTTTTAAACGTTTAAAATAATCTGACGTGCTGAAGATATTAGGAGTAAATGTCTGTTTGAAAAATAATTGCAATGAATTTCCAAAAAATGCAGCAATTTAACATTTTATTTTTAATGTTCGTCAAAACTTATGATGCTCATAATTCATAATTTACCAGCTTAAAAGAAACGGAATAGCAATAACAAGAGAATCATTTTTATCAACCTTGTCTGCTCAAAATTATTCAACTATTTGTTTTCATATATTATCAATTAATTTCTGCAAAACCCTTAATAATTAAAATTACATTGTACCAATCAGATGTGTTATAGAAGAGGATTAAATAAGTTTGGCGCTAAATATCAACAGTATAAATGTAAAATAAAATAAAACACACACAAAAAAAGCTTTTAAAAGTTTAGAATATGTTTTTGATATAAATGTATAAATCTAATAATTATATGGAACTTAAAGGGTTTTCCAGTTTTCCAGTCAAATATCCGGGCCTGATGTCACAGTTTAAACACATTTTCATCTCCCATCACATCACAGCCGGATCATCTTACAGAATATTCTGCGGCTTGGCCACCATAAAGGTAACAGTTTCGCAGTTGTGTCTGGCTAATCGCTTCTACACAAACAGCAAATGGCGAGTGTGTGTGAGAGTGTGTGTGAGAGAGTGTGTGTGTGTTAGAGGGCTTTCAGGTACTATATTTATCCGATCCCCATGGGAAAGCGAAAGGACTTCGGTTCTGTTTCTGCTTCTGTTCCTCCACAGACAGTCGAGATGGTGCTGCTGACGAGAAGAGCCTCGTCAGATTGTTTCACCTGACGGAATTTATTCACTCACTTTTGTTCACATTCATGCTTGTCACAATATCGCCTCACTAAATACATGTGTAAAATTTAGAGTGGTTGCTGATCGATTCGAATCACGAAACCAAAAAAAAAAAAAAAAGGTGGGGGGAAGAAATATATTTAAATAAAATTGTTAAATAATTTATCCGCTAGTCTTACCATAAAATTAGATTTAAAAAAGGTAATAAATTAATAAACAAATAAATAAATAAATCTTATTTCAGGGTCTAGAACAGTCAAAAAAATTCCAAAATGCATTTTAAGATGTCAATGTTTTTTTAGATTTTGATTTTTTTTAATAATAAAAAAAAAAAAATACCACATCAGCAGTTCAGACATTTGCTCTGTTTCGCCTGTGATTCGGAGGTTGTCGCGGCCGGATGAGGCGCATTTTTGCTAGTAAGTCAAACTCCGCCTCTTCAGAGAGAAACAAAAAGTTCTCGTCTTTATATATTAGGGGAGAATGTCCGCATAAAAATCATATCCAATAATTGAAGTGGGACGTCGCACCCGTGATGCTGCAGGCTGGAAACGCTTCAGCAGAGATTAAAACCCCTAGGGGGCGCTGATCAGCACCTAGAACACCCAATTAATCAAATAACAGAAATGTTAGAGTTTAATCAGTTATGTTACTTTCCCTTACTACAAACAAATATAATGTCAAACAACCGTTACAGGAATCCAACGGCATAATCTTTTTTTACTAGTAAAAATCCAAACTCTTTGGTGTGCATTTGTATTCAACCCTCTTCATTCTGGCACCACTAAATGAAATACAATGGCTCCAGCTCAAAGAAGATAACATTTTTTCTCCAAAGACCAGTGTTTATGACGAGGTTATATTATTCAAATATATCACAAGTACAGAGCATTTTTCAATCCCTTAACCAAAATGGCGCATCTGCAAATCTAACGGAATATGGATGGCAGGCTGGGCAAATAGAATAAAAACAATTATTTGTTGTGTTTTACACAAATCTGGCTTTTATGCAAGAGTGGCAAGAAAAGAAACATTTGGGGAAAAAAAAATCTTTGAACACAAATTCTACGGTGAAACATGGTCATGGCAGAATCATGCTATTCTGTAGCAGAGACAGAGAATCTAAGAAGCTGCAGAAGATTTTTGACTGAGAAAGAGATTTTCCCTCCAGCAGGACAACAAAAATGTAACTAGTACTTCAATTGAATGGGGCAGATCCAGGTTGTCCAGAGTCCAGACTGGGCTTATTTATTATGAATTTATGTGCCAATTGCACAAATTTGACTGACCATCAAAGTCAAGTCAAGTCAGGTTTATATGCATGGCACATTTCAGCAACAAGGCAGTTTAGAGTGTTTCACATAATAAAAATATACAATTACCAAATAAAAACAAGCAGTAAACATTGCATATTGTCAACAGCCATCATCAAATCAATGCACATCAATATGTCAATGTTCCACCAAATACTAATCAAAAGCAAATATAAACAGGTGAATTGTTAGCCTTTGTTTAAAGGAACTCAGTGTTTCAGCTGTTTTGCAATTTTCTGGAAATTTGTTCCAGATTTGTGGTGAATAGAAGCTGGATGCTGCTTCTCCTCATTTGGTTCTGGTACTGGGGATGCAGAGCAGACCAGAACCAGAAGACCTGAGCCATCTGGAAGATTAATACAATAACAAAAGTTGGTGCTATGCCATTCAGTGATTTATAAACTAATAGAATTATTTTAAAGTCTACTCTTTAAGTCTCATTCTATTCTCACAGGCCTGTTCTTGTTGCTAAGATTAGCCTATGACAATTGACTCTCAAATATCAGAAGTGATTTCTTTTTAATAAGTGCGAGACCCTATATGGTTCCATTTCCTACAAAGAAAAAATGTCACTTTGTTTCTGTAAGTAAAGTATTCCATGTTTAGTTTATTATTGAGCACATAATAAAAAATCACAATGAAACAAACATTTATGATTCAATTATTAACTTTTGTTGTCATATGGCAAAACATTTGGACTCCACTGAGATAGATTAAAGCACATCCATGAGTTGGAATGGCCCAGTCAAAGTCCAGATATGAATCCAATTGAAAATTAATTTTCTCAGTTGCTCCTCGTTTGATCTTGGTGAGCTATGTTGCTGAGAAGACGGAAGGCAAGTAAGAAATGTCAATCTCTAAATGGGCAATGATGGCAGAATACCCAAACAAAAGACTTTAAATTGTAATAATATGAAACTATTGACTCAGGCAACATAATAAAAATGCATTGACTAATCGAGTCAATCTTATGCTACAATATAGTCCTAGTTATTGTGTGTTTATCAGAATCTAACAAGCTTCCTGGATCACACATCCAAAAATAGCATAACTACTTATCCAGCCGCACATCCAAATTTAAGGCAGATTTAGGATTAAGACCTTTACATTTGACAACACATACAATTAACTCCACCAAATGTCGTGCAACTGTTTTAACAACTTGTGATGAGCCTTTTATGAAAACTTAACATTCAGTTTATCAGTCCAAACTTTGAAGTTTGGTGTTTTAAACAATGATGTAGCCTTAGCCTACCTGCTCTTTTGACCTGCAACACTGATTTGTTTTATATGAACATGGATGTCTCAGCTGTATGGCAGCCGGGACAACAATAAACCAATTAGTCTGTAAGACTGGATCAGAACTGCATTTTCTTTTTCAAATCAGAAATATCAAACTTCACATGGAATTTTTAATCCATTCAGATAAAATAGCTATTGTTGCAAAGTGATTGTACTATTTGTTTTAAACTACAAATAGGGTATGGACCCCACAGAAGATAAGGCTGATGGTTAAGAGGCCTTTCAGTCTTCAAGACTTTCAGCCCATCAACAAAATAGCAGTGAAAACATATAAAAAGCTACGGAGCAATTATAAGATTAACTTGATTGCGCTAATGCCAAAAAAATATTTTTACATTGATTATTAAGATGTTTATTATTTGTTTCAGATGTGTATGCAAATGTGCATACACATGGATAAGATATTACTTTTGTTTACACTGATTCCTCTTTTATTTTTTAGCTATTTAGAGGGACCTGCCTGAATGTTCTACCAAAAGCAAATTAATTCTAAATCTAAATCTACCAGTGTTACACATAATTTTAGATTTTGCTATGTATTAATGTTGTCTATCCATGTATTTAAATTTAGTTTTATTTCAGTTTATATGTGTAGCACAAATTTACAATACGTGTCATTTGAAGTCACTTTAAAAGACAAAGAAATTCTATTTATATAAAAAAAAATTATATAGTTAAACCCATTTAATCATTTAGATAGATTAAAATCCTATTACAAACATTCAATCTTACAGTAATACAGTGAAATTCCATTTATTGCATAAATTGGTAAAACAGGATTCTATCAAAGAAAATCCCTGAGACACTTTTAGTGATGAACTTTGCAGCAACCAGTCCACCTGAATGAAAAGTGTTGACAGGAGGCAGTTGCTTGCATAGAGTTGTTACCTTCATAGCAATTCCTCATATTACGTATACATGTGGTGACAGTGAAAAGGAACAACTCCATTTTAACAAGGAGAAACCTGCAGCAAAACGCAGCTCACTGTGAGCGGTCATCCGCTTTGACCAGCTAGTGTTTTATGAAGACAGAGCAGATAGACAAAAAAACAACAACAAAAAAACACAGAAGTTCTGGTCCTGGAGTACTTTCTATGTTAACCAGAAATGTTTATAGAGCTAATGACTGAAGTAGCACTTTTATTGGATTTAGCTCAAACAGAGACATGTTGAGAGAATTATTATTTTTATTACTATATAGAGCGTGTTAAATTAAGCAGTTATGGATTAATTAAGCTCCGAGCCAACCTGGGGATGCAGAATATTACGTTATCCTCATTCTGTCGGTGTGCTTTTTGGAGTCACACATGTCAAGTTGACCTTAGCTTGTTAATTCTGCTCCATTCTTACTATGACTTTAAACTACTTGAAGGGTAAAAAAAAGTTGTTGTTTTAAAATAGCAAGTTTTCAAACAGTCGACACAAGTAACCCATCCATGCCAATACTGCTGTGCAAACAGCAAAGCCTTGGCTTGCCATCTTTATTACGTCATCCTCCACCAGATGCTACAGTCCTTTTCTGGTGCAGGGAACACAGACAGTAAACGTAGATACATCAGTAGCTGAATATTTAAAAAGGCATAGAGATGAAGCAATAAATGACAAAGTAAAGCTGGCGTGGCCAGGCATTAATAACTAATATGTAGCACTGAGTTATAGGCTGCTGCCGTCGGAATGAAAGTGTCATTGCAAATCAGCAGTTGTGCGAGGTTATTATTATTTATGCATAATTGATGGCGGAACCACAAGGAACATGTCACACCCAACAAATCCTAACACCTTGGGAACAAGGATGATGGTGTCAACAGAAGAAAAGGTCACATGGAGGAGGAAATGGCCCTGCAGGCTGAGATTTACATTGTGAGGAGAAGATGTACCGTAGCACAGCATCTGTGTACAGAGGGAGTCTGATACTAAACATACAAGGCAGCTAATATTTTCACTGTAATATAACATAAAAATAGTTCATTTGAAGAGGTTTAAATTTTAGCCTTTAATACAATATATTTGCTTTTAGATTGAGAGTTGAAATTTTAAAAGTGTTGCAAGCTGTAATTACAGCTGTATTCTTAGTTTTTTTTTAATTCTACACTTCCCTTTATATCATATACAGTCAATATAATGTTCAAATCTTAAAAATAAACATACACCCCAATTAATGTTGCCTTAAATTTCCTTTTGCTCAGAAAGCACAACTATTTGCACATAAACTGTGCAAATAGAGACTTTTAGCTTTCAACTTAACAGTCTTTGTCAGTATTAAGGCTAACAATTTTGAATTAAGTTTAAAATTTTGACTGTGTTTCTAAACATAGTGGCCAAATTTGTATTAGAGCTGAGATTTGACCTTTGAGAAGCAGATTCCAGAAGACTGATGTTAGTCGTTTTCATCCATCCCAAAGCCAGTTTTAAAGTGTGTTTGGGATTTTTGCTCAGCTGAAACCTTGATGCTTTAACCATCTGGCTGTTGCACTGAGGTGGAAGTTAAAGAACTTAGTTAGTTTTCATTCTTCAATATTCTATCCACTTTATGCATTTCATTAACACCACAGACTGTAAAACAAAGCATAATATCCCACAGCATAATGCTGCCACCAGCATGTTTAACAGTGGGAACTGTCTTCTTAGGAGATTTGATTGTCAACCCTGGGTCATGTATGTCTTCTTCTCTCTCTGTTCATTTTCCTGTCCAGCTTCTGATGAACAAAACCCAGAAAAACTCTAAAAAAAAGACACACATAATATTTTTATAAAACAAGTCACACAATAAGCAGTGTTGTTTTAATTTTGATAAGACACCATCATTAAAAATTTGAAAGATAATCCAAGAGAAGAAAGTTAACTGCTCAAAAGCCACATTTTAGACATAAAATTTAAAATGTCTTTCTTATCATGGCCAGAGGAACAAGTTCTGATTTGTCTGAAAAATTAATGGCAGACATTAAGCTAAATCACACCTTTGAAACAAATGTCTCCAAAACATCTCACAATGTGGGGAATTTTAACAATTAGGCCATATCTAAAAAAAACACACAAACTAACCCTTGGAAAGTGTGTTTAAATATTCAACAGACTCCTGTTTGCTGACCTACATAAGTAAACAAACAAATAACAGGCTGATCTATGCTGATCACTGACTATCATTGGAGTTGAAAACGCCATCACTTGCTTCAACAACCTACTTGGGGAATATAAAAATAAGGGTGTTCAACTGGACAACAGACTGACATGTACATGCAACAATGACGTCATCAACAGAAAGGGACAGAATAAGACATACTTTTTGAGGAAGTTTAGGTCTTTTGGTGTTTGCATTAAAATTTTACATGTAACAGATAAATAAGGCTGGTTTGTTCTGTTGACCATTGTGGAATCACTGTAGATGAAAAACAAGAAAAGCATCTACTTCATGTTTTACACCTACACAGTCTCTTGAGTCAGAGGGTTTTTCAGACCGCTGTAATAAAACCTCTACAGGACACCCTTCCTTCCTGCCCACAGCCATCAGCATCTATAACAACTTTGAAGAATCTTGGATAATATGAGTTACATTAACATTTAATTTACTTTTGGAATCAATTAGGTATTTTTTTCATTTTGATTTTCAGTGTTATGCACTACTGTGTATAATAAAATCCTAGTAAGACATTTTGAAATCTTTGGTTGTAACATGACATGATGTAAAAAATATAAGTGGTATAAGTATTTTTGGCACTTTATAGTTTGTAATGTCGGAATTTGTTCAAAACGTAAAATAGGTAGTAGTTTTTTGATACTTATTGAAATCACAAATTTCAATCTTAAAATTACAAGGAATAATTCATTTATTTACGTATTTATTTTTTCTATCGGGATAATTCCGTGACCTTTTGAGAAGTTGACGTACATACCTACTGTAATATTATCAAAATAAAATGTTCTGCTAACGTTTTAGTTTCTAATAGCTAGGAAAATGCTGGAAAATTTGGTGTACGGGTAAATGGTGCATTCATTCTACGTGGGAAAAGGGGTATCATCTTTTGCATCTACCGAGTTAAAATTATATGCGACAACTGCTGAAAGATTTAGACTCTAAAACTACGTTTCAGATTTTCTATTACCGATATTTGAGGAAAATACGTAAATTACGTGCTAACGTTTTCTTGTCTGAGCGATAGATTCCAGTATCTCTGTTAATTCCATTTTTGAAACGCCTCGTTGCACTTCCTCCTCGCGTCAGAACTCTCTGACCAATGAGCTGGTGAGACGTAGCCTTGGTGAATGACGTGTACGGAAACGGACTCCTGACGAGTGTGAATGAAACTGTTTTTGTCGCTTGTTTCTAAAACAAAGTCCGGTTTTCATCACTTAGAGTTATGCAAACGTGGAGTTTAGTATCGATTAGCGTTTTACTCGCTGTTTTGGTAAGATGGGGCGTGTCGTTAAACTCATATTCAGGTAGGGAAAGTGTAAACCTGCATGTTAACTACAATAAGTTACCTGGATTGTTTTAGTGCAGATGTTTTGATTGTTTAGAAACTACCAGGAAGATGTGCAGTGTACTACGCTTTTTATATTAAAACAGTAAACTAGCTGACTTGCATTACTGTCGATTGTTTGATTTAAAAAAAAATTTATTTCTTTGTTTCATCACTAGAAGTTAACTTTTACTGACAGGTCAATAATTCCTGTACAGGTGCAGGAAAACCTCCCATGTTTGGTGACTATGAAGCTCAAAGACACTGGCAAGAAGTGACCTACAACCTCCCTCTTCAACAATGGCAAGTCTGACTGTTATGGTCAAAATCATCGAAACAAATCCATGTTCCTTTAGTAACACTTTATTTTTTCTACAGGTACTTTAACACCTCTGATAATGACTTGAACTATTGGGGTCTTGACTACCCTCCTCTTACCGCCTACCACAGCTGGATCTGTGCTTATGTGTGAGTCATTTTAATCATCTACGCATAGAAATGTACTTTTTTTTGGGAGAGGGGGTTAGGAAATCATAGTTTATATATAAAATACCAGCATACATAGTTGCCACAAAATCACAGCTTTGAAAAAGCTGTGATTAATCCTCCTTTATTGAAAAAGATGGCTAACAAAAGTATATGTGCTTCAAATTACACTTAAGTTTTTGTGACGGTAACAATTTTTACATTTTATTTCAATTTCCTATGTTTAAGCTCATCAAAAATAAGGAACAAATACTACGTATATGGGCTGCCTTCTTAAATCATTGTCCACCTGTCAGTGATTTTAGTTCATTAAGTCACTAGCTGTTAATAACACAATTGTGCAGTTTGTTTTGCATGCAACCAAAGGTTATCTATTCATCAGCACAGGCAGAATCTTGCCGTTGTGATTATAGCATCTTGTATGCACATGTGTAATGCTAGCTGTGGCTATTGAGCATTTCCTTCCTTTTCCTTTTGCAGAGCAAATATTCTAAACCCTGACTGGGTTGAGCTGCACAGATCCAGAGGCTATGAAAGTCCTGCCCACAAGTTATTTATGAGAACTACAGGTATAGTTACATCACAACCTTCTGTAATGTTTGCATCATAATTCTGTCTGCAAATAATTGTGTTAATATTACATGAAAGAAATGTCTTTTTCATTAAGAGGGTAAATATTTTTAATGAAAATTGTTTTGTCATAATTTCTTGTACGTGTTAAATAAACATGCACTGATACATGCACATTTGAATTTATAGGGTCGTATTCCGTTTACAATTCTTCTGGTCTTTTTTTTAGCTTTTGTTGCTTTTTAAGATTCTAACAAACTTTGTAGGTCTAAGAGCTTTTTTTTAGCTAAAGCAACATTTTGTTGGCAGACACTAAAAGCTTTAGTCTGCCTTTCTTTGTTACTGGTTTCTTAAATTATTTTAATCTTGTTGTTTTCTGTTTTTTAGTCCTGGTGACAGATGTGTTGATTTACATTCCTGCAGTTGTTTTATACTGTTTATACCTGACTGATGGCTCTGCTAAGAGAACGGTAATGGTTGTACCTAAATGTCTATATAGCAATGTACTCTGAAGACCCAAATGTAGTCATTTGTTTTTTGAATTTGTCTTTCTAGGTTTCCATTCTTCTCAGCATTCTTCTTTACCCAGGACTAATTCTCATAGACTATGGCCATTTTCAGTATCCTTTACATGCAAGTGTATTTTATTTATTTGTAAATTTGATTTGTTTAAATGAAATATAGTCTGACTTTTAAGAGTGGCAGTGGAAGAGCATGGCAAAGTATTACAATTAACATAAAGTATCAATCAAGTTGTCTGTCAGGTAGACCTTTTTCATTCCATCTCAAAAATATATTGAACTGAATTTGACGGTCCACATTACTGTGTTACTGTTAGAACACAAAAATAGTGTTATAATTATTTTTCACAAACATTGCAAAAATAAACCTTAAACTTAAGCAGTTGAAACTATACAGCTTCACCTAGTATCATTCATTCTCTGTCATGTTGAAGCTAATGCTAATGCTAAAACATCACCAGGCCTGCAGTGAAGCATTTGGTTCCTCTGGCACTAGAAACCTGACGTATGTATGTTAAAAGATGCACTCAGTCAAACGTTAGGACATTTTTGGAAAATATCTCTTGCTGTTCACAAGACAGCTGAAGATTAGATGTCATTAGATCTTCAAAAAGGACCAGGATACTGAGTTTACCTCCAGTCCACCATGACTGGGTTTCAGAGGAGATCTTGGAGGACACTAAAGGAGTCATCATGCTTGACTTACTAGAACTGAATGGACATTCCTCAGGAATGCTACCAGCAGTTGATGTCTGAGTATGAGTTACTTTGTCAACAGCTCAAAATAGATAGCTAAAGGGTTCTGTGTTATGTTCTAAAGATGAATCTCATGAGGAAGTTGAATAATTTTAAAGCTGCAGTAGTCATTACTTTGGGTTTAACTTGAAGAAACCACTTCTGATATTAGTTATGTTGAACTATTTAAGTTGTTCTTGGATTAGATTAAATTATACTTTATTAATTCCAGAAGGAAAAAAAATGTTTATTGCAAACAGATGTTTGTATATTTTGACAATTTACCTGATTTTTTTTGGGAGGATTGGGTAAAGTTAGGTGCAAATGTAGGAGAATCTTGGCTACATTATTTGGCCCATTACATATTAAACGCCCAATTATTTTCTAAAAAGTTTTAGTATTTCCTTACCGTCTATACTGTTTTTTATATTCTTTAAAAATGTCATAATTTCCACCTGTTATCTTTTCTTTGTTGCTTAGACATTAGTAACGGTGCCTGTGAAAGTAGTAATTTGTAAAAGCCTTGACTGTGTCGGGTATAATGGAGTGAGCCTGGGCTTTGCCCTGTGGGGGGTTCTGGCTCTGGGGCTGGGCTGGATCTCGTTGGGCTCCCTGGCCTTCTCTCTGGCTCTCAACTACAAACAGATGGAGCTGTACCATGCACTGCCCTTCTTCTGTTACCTTCTTGGAAAGTGCATCAAAGCTGGGCTAATTGGGCGTGGGTAAGTGTTATTGCTTTACTCATGCACTTTTTAATTTTTTGTATGTAACTTTATTATTATTGGTAGCAATGCTATCTTGGAGGAAGAAGGTGCTGGGCCACAATCCCAGCCTTCGGTCTTTTATGTTTGGAGTTTGCATGTTCTTCTTGTTAATGTGTCTGGATACTCCCATTTTCCTTCTACGACCCAAAAACATGACTTTTAGGTGAACTAGATATCAGTGCGCGGTTTATTCATCCGGTGTGGACTAGCGACCTGCCCACGGTGTTTTCTGCCTCCCACCCAATGACCAAAATGAGGCCAAATTCAAGGGTCACTGTCAAATGTGTAAACCAAACTCTAAAAATACCGAAAGAACAGTTGTTCAGAAAACCCAAAGAGAAACCAGCTTTTCTTACAATTGGGGAAATGGAGGGTGATTGCAAAAATGGATTGGTGCTATGCGTTGGGAAATATTAAATAAAACATTTAGAAATGTTATATCGTCATAAAATACTTTAAATATTCTATCAAAATTAGTTTGACTAATTTTTCAGTATTCTTTCTCTGTTGATGTTTTATTAAACTTTGTTTCTATCTCCAAACACCTCCAAGGAAACTCCAATCTATAAGATAATTCAAATTGATCCCTGTGATAACATGGTTATTGAAGAGAGCATTTGTTGATTATATTGTTTTGTCAGTGTCCATGAATGTGTCAGCTGCAAGCCCACACTTGTAATGGGAGCCTGTAAGAGAGCAGTGTCTTCCTGAGAGTCACAGAATGACTGAGGTAATCAGATTGGATGCTATTACCAGTGTGTCCAGTGTCTGTTTATCTAGTAACAATGTACCAAGGGCATTTAGTAGCAAATGGAGTGCCGGATTAGGCCCCTGGGAAGATATGTCCAGATGACACTCTCACCATGCCCAAACTCCTCAGCTATGCCTGTGTGCGCAACTTAACCAGCAGCTTCACAGTTACAGCTGACAAGCTACTCTGACCCCCACTTGGGGACTTTCAGCTGATGCATTGCTTTCACTACATTCCTCAGCAGGAGGGTCAAACCCCAAATTTAGGACTTGCAGACAGTTTGTGCTAATTGTCTGGGGAAACCCTGCAGAAAAACTAAATATCCCAACAGGTATTCAGTTTTTTAGTTCGTTTTTTTTAATTTAAATGATATAGCTTTACGACCACAATTAAAGATGTTTGTCTTTCATATAGATTTTTCCTGTTGGTGAAAATTACTGCCACAGTGTTGGTGACTTTTGGCCTCTGCTGGCTGCCCTTCCTACCTGACCCCAGTCAGGTCTTGCAGGTGGTCAGGAGGATCTTTCCCGTGGCTCGTGGCTTGTTTGAGGTACAGTGCATTATGTTGAATCTAAACTCTGTCAAGATAGATAGATAATTTATTAAAATGGCAGTGTAAACAAACTAATTTAAAGTGCCTGATGGTAAATAAGGAAACAAAGGTAAGGAAAAATGTCTTAGCAGGAAATTGTATAAAATGATGAAAACCATTAAGACAACATGTTGAAATATTTGTTAAAATTCAAACTAAAATTAAAACAAAAACTTATTTCATGGAGAAATGCATTAAACACTAATGTTTCAGTCCTATGTTAATATTATGACACAATATGATCCATGTTCCTGGTGTTAGTCATAACTCTGACAGCTGCATTCCAGTTCAGCTGCCTCAAATATTGATGATACTTTTTGTGTTATTCAGAGACCAGTAAAAACAGCACTACAATAATCTAAGCAACTTTTTCTGCATATTATGGAAGCCTTCAACTTTGTTTACGTTTTTAGAGTGGAAACAGGCAAATTATTCTTAAAATATCTGTAAGGACACCTAGGTTTTTTTTCAGTGCATTTGAGTCCTGAGCTGAAGGCATTTATGGGACCAAAACAATGATTTTTGTCTTCTCTGCATTAGGTTGGAAGAAATCCTAAATCGTCCAATAAGTGGTATGGATACATTTAATTAGTGGCATTTAATGACTATGGTCAAGTGGGACAGTGAAATTTGAAATTTTGCATCATCACCACACAGGTTAGAAATGTGTGGTGTAATCTGAGCATGGGGGAACATTTAGGCATTGAAAAGAAGTGGCTCAAGAATAGAGCCTTGCGGAACTCCACATTTGGTTATTGCTTAGATTATTGCTTAGACTGCATCAAAGATGTGTAAGGTGAGCACGTATTGGGAATTTACTTTTGTCAGGTGTCAGTTAAAAACCTGGTGGTCAGTACTACATCCAGCGTCTGGGATCAGAACAAAGAAAATCTCTAATAATTATATCAATGTGATGTTTATTATTAATCACTTAACTAATCAACAGACAATATTTAATCTTTTCTTTAATGTCACGTCTATGAAAGCTGAAAGTCGTTTCACATTTTGACCAGTAAAGGAATGATTTTAAACTGAAATTTCCCTTCGTTCTTGATTTTTCTGTGTAAGATTTAGTTCAAGTTTGTTAATTTTATAATAGTTTATTCACCAAGTTATAGCATCAATGCTGTGACAGATGCTTTGATTGACGTCATACGCAACCCATGAGGCATGCCTCGTTCCCTACACGATGTTCCCAACTTTTAGCATAGTGAATAGCTTCCCAGCCTGTCCAGTGCTTAGCTGGCTGGAAACTAATACCCCACTGGATCAAAGAAAACAGTGGAATAAAATGGTGAAAGGTCAAGAGATCGGTTTCACCCTATCCCTCGGAGGTGTTGGGATTCATGATGTACAGTAGGAGGATGCAGATAAATCTAACTAATTTATGGCCGGATTGTTTTCAGCACTTCATAGCTCAGCCGTGTTCCAGCCATATGGACCGATGAGAGGGGCGAGTGATACACTTAAAGGCATATCAGAGCACATCGGACAGCTGGTGTCCCACTGCTGACGGCATCTTTGGAAAAAAAAACCACAAACACATGTGTGCTTGAGTGTTTCTAACACTCATTTTGTACCGCTATTGCTCAGTTAAATAGGAAGTCACTTGTGCATGATATTTTACAGAAGACAGGGATGATGGAGAAAAAGAAAACTTTAACACTCCTGAAATTCCGGTGTTGAAAGGCGTCATTGAAGAAACGGGGTTAAAGTGATCGTGTATGCTTCTGTTTGAATGTTTAGGTGACAGCTCAGAGGCCGAGGTTTGCAGCTCTAGTTTCTGAAACCTTGTAAGCCTGAATTTTCTAGTCCCGGTCCCCGAGGTGACACCTACTACAAGTTGTCAAGGATATGTGGCGTAATTAGATGTTGTGCCGTCGGAGCAGGATGCATCGGGACAGTATTTGTTCAGCAAAATGATTCAAACATAGAACTTGGGCTTTGATGACAGCATTGAAAGGCTTCCTGTTACATATGAAATCACGCACTGCAAGCAGAAGGCCCGAGTGGGGAAGACGACGACTGCTGAGCGGTGGTCCCGTCGACTTCTGGGAGGGGAGCGGTTGTAAGTTTACCCATTGAATTGCATTCTGCTGTCTCGTGTTGCTGCCTGCTCACAAAAATGGCACCAAACGCTTCTCCCTGTGAAATTCCTTTCTGGCTTCAAGACTCGCATTTGCCAGTGGGCTTCTGCCTTCGACGTGGTGTCCAGGAACATTCCCGCGGTGGTTGTTTGATGTTGAGAATGAGAGGGGAAAAAGCAAAGGATGGGGCTGTGAAAACACAGCCCTAGACAATTTGGTGCTACTGAAGAGGATACCATTAAGAGCCATACAGTTGTGCAGTAAAGCAGCTGTAGCACGGAGAGGAGGCCAGGAATAGATTTTCTCGATAGGATCACACTTAAACACAGCTACAGAGGAAATATTCAGTTGATCTAAACATGTGTGATATCATGAGCACACTGGTGGCTCGGATCTTATTTTAAGTGATCCCTTAGCGTCTGCCTAAGCACTTGACCTCCTCATTTGATCTTAACTACAGCAACCACACAGCTGTCATGAAGTTTGTAGCATACTTTATCTATGACAAGATTTTTTTTTCTTTTTTCTTTAGTGTTAAGTTACAATAACATATATTATGTTTATTAAATAATCACACACAGTATTTATTGTAATTTATCCAAAATCTTTCTGATGAATAAATGACTTATTTTATCATAGAACAACGAACTTAATTAGACCTGCCTAAAGATAATAATAAAAAAATACTTGTAGTTGGTAATATCTTGATAATTAACTCTGTTTTCTAATTTCTCATATTTGCCAGGCAGGAGAAAAAGAATCAACATACAAATTAGGAACATATCACTATTTACTCTGCTATTACAGGGGGGGGGGGAAGAGAAAACTTAAGAAAAACATAATCCAATATTTTCCTCTGATAACTCTGTAACTTAATTAAGGCCTAATTTTCTATCTACCTCTGATTTAAGGGAAAAGATGAGTAATTTTAAGTTTCTAAACTACCCTTTGCAACCTTCCGCTTCCAACACCAAAACCGCCACTAAAGAAACTATGTAGTGCCTTACTGCGGCCCAGAACAAGCTTTGAGCACGAAGGCTCACTTGCATTTAATTAATTAATTTTAATGCCACTCCCATATATTCATTTTGGAGTTTAGGTGAGGTCGAGATATTGACACAGCACCTTTGGTTCTGAGTGAACCAGCTGTTGGTTCTGGTTGTTAGTTTGGCGTTCTGCTACTTCAGCTCACCTTATTCAAAGCCTCTAGAGAACTTGGCTGCATACTAAGGAGCTAATTTGCCCATTTGATTCAGGTGTGCTGACCTAAGGACACATCTAAATGTTTCAGGACAGTGACCCTCTAGTCCTGGATTTGAGGACCCCTATCTGTGTGGATGCACACTTTGGATTTGAGATTGGGTGACACAGATTTTAAAAAAAAAAAAAGCAAAACCAAATTCTTCACCGAAACTTCACACAAAGAGTCAAGAATAGCAAAACATTTGATCAAAAGTAAAATATTCCTTACAACTGAATCTCAACAAGCTGATGAGGCTTATTATTGGCTTGTCTGACAAATCTTCTTATTGGTTTTGGTTGTTTTGCATCTCTGGACTAAGTCATAAGCATGTATTTAAAAAAACTCTTAATTTGGGTTTCACACTGAATTTGGGTTTTATGAGGGTAAATTAATTGACACATTTGTATTATTATCCTGAATTGTTAGTTCTTGTAATTTTAACATTCTTTTGATTCATATTTTCATATGTTAGAATTTCCTGATTTGTTTTATGCTCATTTAAAGATGAATATTTTAAAATTGGTTTATGGTCTATGTGGATTATATGTGAATACAGTTTTGGGTATAGTAAGATTCCTTTTGGAATAATCCACATTATTTGGTCTGTCTTTGTTTAAATCAAGTCTGTTTAAAAGAACAACAACTTTTACAATGGCTAAAATATGTTGCTGTGTATTATGTGTATAATCAATTAAAAGTATTCAATGCTAAAATAGAAAATTTACAAAAGAAAAAGTAACAGTTGATTGCTTTTTGTTTCTAGTGGTGATCTGAGATAAAATCACCACTCAAACATATGTTGTTTTTGCTTTCTGGTTGTGTGTGTGTGTGTGTGTGTGTGTGTGTGTGTGTGTGTGTGTGTGTGTGTGTGTGTGTGTGTGTGTGTGTGTGTG
>CAEGAF010176826.1:0-19471 GCA_903067075.1 Micropoecilia bifurca | reverse complement strand
GTGTATATATATACATACATATATGTGTATATATATATACATACATATATGTGTATATATATATACATACATATGTGTGTGTGTGTGTGTGTGTGTGTGTATGTATGTATGTATATACACACTCTTAAACTAGAAGCCGGTTGAAAGACATTTTGCACCAATTTCAGGACGTGGACATTTTGGGTTTGCATCTGACATTTATAAACTGAATGTTTCTCCAAACTTGATGAAATCCTTAGTGCTCAAGGAGAATAAAGTCTTGTAGGGAAATGTGTAAAGATCTCATGAAATATGTCCTGAACTTTAGAGAATGATTCCAAAATCCATGTTTAATACAAAAGTAAGACTGCATGTTAGTGACAGAACACCATGCCAGTCAGTTTAGACCAAGGCCGTAAAGTGAAAATTTGACCTTCATAAAAGAAAAGGGGGAAGGTGAGGTTAAAAAATGTACCTCACCAAATCACTAAGAAAAAATATGGCAAAGTCAGTATTACATAGAACATACATTTACGATCACATGGAATGACGTCTACTTATTTTACACATTCCTGTATTGTTTTAGATTTTCAGAGACTAAAAGTGGTTTTAAAAGTCAAACCTTTTGTACTTTTCTATGGGCCAGTGGTTTTTAACATACTCATATATTTCTGTCACATATGGTTTTATACTATGAAATTGCAAGCCCCATATCCAATGTAGATAATGCATGAGCTAGAAACGGACAACATACATGCATTTAAATTTTTTTTTAGTTTTGAACACATCTACTGGGAATTGCTATAGTTTTCAAGGGTTAGATCCATAAAAAGGGATCTTGTTGTGTCAAAGAACCTAAGGTAACTTTTTTGCTTCTGAAAATACTCAAACGGATGTTATATTAATGCTGCTATAATTAACTTGGTCACCTTCCACATTTGCTGAAGGGGAAAAAAGAAACTATCAGCAAGTGAGCATTAATATTAATATCCTCTGTGAATTTATGATCTTCAAAACTGAGAAATGCCTCCTGTGATGAGCTCAGTGATAATAGAAGAGGACCTTGTTTCAAACTGAATCTTAAATTACATTGCATGTTCAATCTGAATGAAGATTCTATACTAAGCATCCGGCTTCTTGTGAAGAAGCATATAATCAGGGTTTCTCTGATAACCAAGGTGGAATTTAGTTCTGAAAGTTTCAATGAGAGCACATGAATGGTCATGAACTTATAAATGTGAGTGAATCACACAATTTTTAAAAGTCTTTCATAGTCTTTACAGCTTTTGTCTTAACGTATCGGTACATTTAATTAAACCAGTGAGTGTATGAGGGGTTGAGTGACATTTATTCAAGAACCTTTTAAAGCAAAGTGTTTCTAAAAAGATGATATTACCAAGATGCACAGAAAACTGTATTCGAGACTTAAATTGGCTAAACCTGAGCATTGCCAACTTTGATTGGTGATTATCTGATATCCAAGTATGGAATCTTTTTAGCGATTAGTGATTGCTTAGCATACGTAGATGATACGCCACATACCAGTACAGGTATGAACCAGTATATACATACTTATAAAGGTATGCTGACAACATTCTTGGTTTGGATAATGTTATTGAGAAAAAACTGAAACAAAGTTGCCTTATTTTCTTCAGTTTATTTTTATTTGGTATTATTATTATTATTGGATTATTTGCACACAGTTTATTTTTATTTGTTAGTTATTATTTAAAATCCAACCGGCGATGTAAACCTTAACTACATACACAGAAAATCAGTGGCACTGAGACATGTTTTCTCATGTTGTCTTTTTTTCATGTCCATCTGTGGTTCTAAGTCTCTTTTTTTAGAGAGAGAGATGCAACATGACTATTTCACCAGGATTTAATTTTCAATATTTTTTATAGCTCAGACCCACCCACCCATTTCTGTAGGAGTATATTTTGTGATCTTCTCTAAACCGCAGTTAATTGCTACTTCGAGCCACAGAGAGAAAGCAGAGTCAGTATGGTTAATACCATTAATAACACAAAAGTGTAGCACAAGAGGCATATACCGTAATAGGAATCTCACCCACATGGTTATATCTGCTCTCTGAATGGCAAGGACAGACATAGAGCCACACGCAAGTAAAAAGTTTTTTATATGCCCCCTCCCACCTTACTCCCACTTCCTTTTTATTATTCCATGTGGTTGAGCAAAAAGTGCTAAAAGCATTCTGGTTTGTCATATGTCTCTACAGATATGTGGTTGAATGCATGTTTTGTTGTTTGTCTGTGTTCATTTACTGAGTGCTCACAGGAATCTTTAGAGAGCGGCTTTAGACAGCACTAATTTCCAAACCCCTGTCATTTACTAACTTTGTGCCTGTGCCGTATGAGTCCTTGTGTGTTTGTGTGTGAATGCAGACACAAACTACTGCACTGCAGACATTTTTGCAGTTTAAAGCACCCCCTTGTGAGCCACATGCTGCCATCATTACTTAAAGCTCGGACTAGTTTAGTTGCCAGCACTAACCATTGAGTGGTAGACATAATGCCTTACGGGGTCTTTTAACTTCACAATTGGTGTCCCAGTTCTGTCAACCCATAATATTACTGAGTGTGCACAAAACATGACTTTGTGTATATGTAGGGCTGAACATTCCCTGAATTCACATCCTGGAGTGTGATTTTTTTTTCTTTTCAGTATTTTTAATTATGTCAAAAGATGTTAAGGGAGAGAATGCTTTCCTTTTTATCCGTGCAAAGTTGGTTATACTATCTCAACATGTTTATCATATTTTAAAAAAAAACACTTAATTTAATGCAAGTTGTTATTAATTTGCTTTATGTATATTTTTAACTTTAACATGAATGACAGAAAAGAGAATATCTAGAAGTTTTTCAGCTGAAGAAAACCAAAATATCTCTGCATATAAATCATAGACATGACAAACATTTCTGCACTCCTTTCTTCATATCCATAAGAATTTTCCTTTATACCATGTACTTGCAGCATTAGTTTTCTGTTCTCTTCTACTAAGCGATTTATTTATCTATGTACATAAAAGGCTCAACTTTGCATTTTTTTTTAGATTAATTCATCTGTATTTGATTATCTGAATGTACTGCACTCTTTTACAATGTATTTTCTATGGTATTCCCAATATAAAAGATGTCAACTTTGGACCTACTATCACGTCATTATAATTTTAGTTGATGTCTTTTTAGTATATTTTAGCAACATAGCAATGCTTACTTAAAGAAAACTTAACAGTAATATAGAAAATTATTGGGTGCCAAAACAAACAAAGGAACCAAAAACTATCAGATGATTCCCTTCCCAACCGAAAAAAGTCAGGTACAAAATCATTAAAAATGCAAAGACACAACATAGAAAATAAGTGATCAACCATGTCAGAGAAATAATTTGATTGGTTCACTAAATAGTGAAAAACTGAACAACCTTTTGAAGTCTTGTCTTCAGTATTTAATATTTAAATTGAACACCAGCCCTCTTCAGTCCGTTTTAATTGAACTCTAGTTTGTTTGCACAGAATGTCCGATTTTCTTTTTTTTGGAGAGCTGTGAATGTGCACTTGAACTCCGATCTACCTAATAACCCAGGTCTCGGGTTTGGTTGAAATGAGCTATGGTGAGGTTTGAATGTATAAGTAAATGCCAAGCTGAATGTAAATCTCTCCAAAGGCAGGAAGCAAACAATAGCACAAGGCTATAAAAGATACATTCTACAACCAATAAATTCTGATGCTTTTTTGTGAAGCCAGAATGTGCATTAAGTGTCTTCCAGAGGTTTTTGTGATGTTTCTTTGAGCGCTTCATGGTATAGCGCCACCACAGGAGAGGAGGTGAACAGGTTTCTCAAAGTCTTTTCTTCATTTGACACAGTGCAATATGAAAGCAAACTACACCAGCTGAGAAGGTAGCAAATGTTGCACTTTTGGTCCCCAATTGAACTGTGTCTATCAGACTACAAGGTGTGAAAACATGTTACGATTTTAATCTTCTGTTGGCCCTTTTCTTAGCAGCGTTTTGCTCAGCTTCTGTCATTAAAATTCTTCCACCAGTGACTGCTATCACCTCCAGGTAAGACAGGGACTATTGATGGGGTAAAAATAAACAAAAATAGAAAAACATCCATTAAAATGTAAGAAAATGTAACAGCTGACAAGCTGTACAACCTGCCTGGATTTTTTTTCACTATATTGTTTTTTCACAGATATACATACACTATATGCATATTTGTTACATAAACAATATAAGCCACTTATTGGGTTACCACTCTACCAATCTGCTTTTCTTTTTAGACACTGTTTTAAATCATGAAGACGTGAAGGCAGAGAGAGGCATTTTACCTTTCTTTTATAGCATTATTCTTCAGGCTTAATGAGTACCTAACACCAACCTGACAGCAAGAGCTAAGTATAATGGGAAAAGAACCTGCAGGCTAGATGGGCGCCTTTGACTTTGCATTGTCTTGCAGATAGTGATTGTGATGTGTCGTACAGCTGGACAGTGATAGACACTGACGTGCATTTCATTCACTACAACCATATGTTCCCTATTGTGTTGTTAAACCTCATTTGCAGCAAAGACATAGAACATGAAAAGAGACAAAAAAAATACACCACATGGGAGTTTTGCTAGGTATTGTAATTTAAAGGCTATCTCTCAGAATGAAATTACTTACAAGTGTTGAATTCTCATTTTCTACAATCTTTTTTGTAGTCTGTATGATTTGTATTGTATAGAATAAAAAAATACTTTAGGGATTTGTGACATCTTATTTTTAAAAAATTATATTTTTATTTACTATTGTGTTAGTGTTAGATACTTTATACATAAATCCTAATTATTTAAACCCTTAAGGGTAAGCTATCTTTCTGCAGCTCTCGGCAGTTGTAAAAGTATAGGTTGTATACCTGTTCCATCTCTTTTCTTCTCTTATCTACTTCTTGCACTTCTTGCACAGCCATGATGCTTGTAAATCTGTAAATTTTGTAAATCTGTTGGGCGTCACATTGGCACTCAAACAAAAATATAGAGGGCCACACTGCTAGCCTGCTGAAACCCAGCACCTTGTCCTTCACTATTTGCTTCGTACAGAGGGATCGGGCTCTCGGCTATTGAGAAACGATTACTTCCTGGAGGAGTGGACTCTGTCGAGATTTTAAATTTTACCCAATCGTTAAAGTTTTCTCATGACACATGGAATGTGCCAGCTCAACTTTAAGAAGCTTAGAGGATGTTGCCTGCGCTGTAAACAACCATCGTTCACTGCGAAGAGAGAAGTGCCCATCCAAATAAGGTGACTGTTAATGTTAACTTAATATTTGGAACCCTGGCCAAAACGGACTGAATGGCTCCATTCACTTCCTCCGCTGCCACTGCTGAAACTACAGGCGGACTACAATTCGAAATAATTGTTATGTTATATGCAGAAATAATTATGTTATCGTTCATAACATTTTCTGTTCTCTGATTGTCCCAATCAAAAATTTACCATAGATGATGGTAAATTTACCATAGATGAAAGCTGAGTAAGATCAGCTTTCTCCCGTTCTGGGGTAAGCAAGATTTTTTTTTTTTTAGCGGAGTTGTACAGGAAGGCAATGACTAGCATATCCCACTGCAGGATGCTAAGAGTAAAAGAATAAAATAAATAAAAATATGGGCCTTATTGAGGGACAAGTTTGTCTTTGATTTACAAAGGTTTATTTGCAAATGTATTGGTGAGTATTTACAATACAGCTCATGAGTAGTGATAACATTAGGTGCATTACTTGTCATTTAATAGTTCAGTGATCCCCTCGTCTTTTTCTTGCTCGTGTGAGCAACCACCAGAGTAAGATTAGCAATATGGTCTTTCTCACCTACTGCTATACTTTTAATCTATGTACTCTTCCTCACCTGCCTGGGAATTTGACAGCATCTTCAATGGACATATAAGCTCAGAAAAGAGCAGACTTTGGAATCACTGCTCTCAAACATGTAGTTTTATTGACATGTCACACTCTACCTGTCACTTTATGTTAAGAATAACTTTGGCTTCAACAAATATTCAACAAAATTGAACTTGCCAGAATAGCTCATGCTTTAATCATATTTTTATCATGGATTTTGTGAGGGGGTTTCCTGTCATACAGCTTTGATTATGAAAAAAGAAATGGATTTTCTTTCTCAGCTCACAAAAATGCCCTTTGAATCCACTGATGATATTTGATGGATAATTTCATGATAAAGTAAGAAAATGTGTGTTGTACTGTTCATAGATTTGTACATTTGTGCGTCTGGAGGCTGTTTTGGCTTTTGGCTTGGAGCTGGAATGACAGGGTTTGTTTCTGTCTGAATAGATAAGAGGAAGCTGCTTACATCCCCCTCTTATCACTCAGCTCAGGGCTAATATCCCTTTTATTGTTTTTTTTTCTGCCTTTCACTTATCGTCACTGTTTGTTGTTGGTGGATGGAGTTGAGGTTTTGCAGCTTTTTTCTTTTTCTTGCCCTGCATCAATGCCAAAGTACATCAAGTCAACATCAAATGTTAATTCAGAGAGAAGAACGATATTTAGAACATTTTTATTTCTCATTATTTCACACAAATGTGTCATAGTAACTTAAGTGGGATTTCATTGATTTCTTATGCTACATACATGCACACAAAGAGCCATCAGATGGGATTACAAGGTGAGAGGGATCAACAACTTAGATTTCATCTGATAACTGTTTTATCAAATTTCCTGGTTACGTCCCCTCCTAAGATCTTAAATGGCCTGAAACTCATTTCTGCAATAGCTGAAGAGATAATTGAATTCTCCTCAACTGTGTGATGTGCTTTTCCTATCTCTTTGCTCTAAATCAGTCTTTCTCAAACTGTGGTCCGCGGGCGCCTTCTAGTGGTCCGCAAGGTACTGCATGTAATCAATCTTTTATTTGCCATGACGTGATCTCAAAACGCGACGCGTACAGCTAGTTTACCAAATGATTGTGTTTAAAATAATAATAATGGGTAAATGACTTGGAAAATGGGTCACCCAAAAGAAAAACAGAAGATACCGGTGGAAAGAAAACAGTGCCAGGATTATTTATCGGAGGAAGCCAAATCATGCTGCTTAGACAATTAATGTCATTCACTAGCGATTTGATTCTTTTATGACTGGAATGGTGTTATTAAGGACCGTTGTTTGCTTTTCATGACTTTGGTTGGCTATAATAACCTGCTCACACATCAACAGCTATTATTTTTATTTCAGTAAAAATTACTAAATTGAAAAACAATAGACAATTGATAGAAGAGGATTTTTGCCTATGCCAAAGCAACTCAAGTTTATTTGTATTTTATTGAGCTTTTAAATTAAATTAAATTGTATTAATCCACACAGCACTTATTTTTTTTATTTTTTATTTCCATGTGTTGGAAAGCTTAGAATCCACACTTTCAGAATCTGTAACTCAAAATGCTCAGAATAGCTTTGTGGCTTAGTCACATTTACCAAACAGCAACACCTTTCTCATTAGGATGAACAAAGAAAACCACAATTAGAAAGTTAAGAACCTAATATTTTCATTTCAGGTTCTTCATATTAAGATGTGTTTTTGCAGGGCAGTTTCAAGCTAGGTGGTCAGTGAGTGTTAGATGGATTTAGTCGTCCTCGGCCTGAAAAAGTTTGAAACACTGCCTTTAAACATCAAATCGAATATGAATATTTAGTTGCTACTTGTGACCAAGAAAGTTACTTGGTCACATTTAAATTCAGGGATGTTTGTGTTTCAGTTTTTATACTTATAATGTATAATGGTTGCAGTGAAATGGAAGGTAGTGAAAGGACCCTGTTTTGGTGACCCCTCTTGCACACCATCTTAAGGAAAGAGGTGTTACAACCCCTGCAGGATCCATGTGGTTAGGTTGGGTATTTACCCATGATGCAACAATGATTATTGATTTGGTACCTCTTAGAGCCTGGTAAAGCTTTCAGTAATAAAAAGTCTTTTGCCAACTAACTTCTCTCTGCTCTTCCCCCCATCATCTCCCAGTTATGCTGCCATCTTCTGTTGTATAGATGACTTTATTTGCACATTCTAACATTTTGCTTTACACCCTCCACTCGTGCACACCAGACAATACTGATGACTTTCACACTCAATATTATAAACTTTGATTTTAAGCTTAGTTTGTGTTAGACTTATATTATACTATACTTATACTTTAGAAAGTTTGTATATTTGGTGCGTCTCCCTCTTTGTTTTGACCTTTGAGCCAGGTCACAACACTGCAGAATGAATTATCTCAGTCTCTGTAAATGTTGTCATTGTTTGTACCCTATTTATGCTCTCTGCTTGTGTTGCAACTGAAAAAAGTAAGAAAAATTACTCTTTGAATCATCTTTTCCCCAAAAGTGTATTTACTCTAAGGAATAGCAAACAACCAAGACAAATATGACTAATAATATTTCAGTCCACTCTTATCACTTTGCAGCTGATATAAAACAGCTAAGGGAAGGAGCATTAAAAATGGATCTGACAGGCAGAATTGGAAAAATAGTTCAGCTTAAAGCCAATATGATGCAGATGCTTTCTTTGTGAACATTTAAGGCATTATTTTTTGTTCACAAATAGTCATAAAAATAATAAATCAGAAAAACACTAAATTTTAATTAAAGCAATAAACAATGAATTAGCACCTCCAGGCAAGACGCCGTCAGAAATTAGTTAAAACTGTGTCATCTTGCTTTCCAAACTAGTTGGACTGAAACCACAACAACAGATTGATTTGTTTGTGCTAATGTACTCCTTGAAGACAATACATGAAGCTCTGAGCCAAAGAGAAAGTCTTGACCAAGCAGAAAAAGTGACCAATCAATGTTGGGGGGAAATAACATTAACATGTTGAGGCCATTTGGGTGAAGATACCATCTGGCTCAAGTTGCAGTCAAGTGATGAAGAATTGTCCTCTCTGTAAGAATTACAGCTACAGCTTAGGGCTAATAACCCTTTTATCAATCATAGTCTGTCCCTCTGTTTTTTATTATAAGTTTATTGCATTTACTTGCTTCTTATTACCCGATGGTTTGCAGGAGTTTTTTTTTATTATTTAATTGTAATGCTAAATATAACTTTGGTTTACATGGTCATTCAAACATTAATTTCCAGTCTTTAATACATGTTTACTGACGTTAAGGAGTTCATGCTTTACATAGCCTGATAGGTTGATCAAATCAATGACGAAACCAATTAGACACTAGGTAACTTTACCCCTACATCAGTTCATGCTTTTGTTATGTTTCTAATCCCTAAACTAGCGGTTTTAGACATTTTGAGTGTTTTAGGGTTGTCAGAGTCTAAAAGGTGAACTTGGGTTTATACTCATAATTAGGAAAAAGAAAACCTCTGTTAGCTGCATCAACTGGATTTCTTATGTGAATTTCCCACTTGTAAATTTGTCTGGCAAGCTTAAATCCTGCTATCTAACTGTTGTTCGTGTTTTGTGGATACTCGCAAGTGCTCATCTCTTGATTTTATAATTCTATTTTGACTGCCTTGAAAAATTCTGACATTCTGTTTTTGTCCTCACCTTCCCCTGTTCTTCTTTCCCCTGACCCTTGTGTCTCTTTTTGCTCCAATAACATCTTCTAAAACAAGGTAAGCCCCAAGTCTTAGATAATTTATCACCTCTAGACTCAAACCTTTTTTATTGGACATTGTTCTACTCCTTCTCAAATGCATGCAAAGACCTGAAGAACCATTTAAGAAATAAAGCTCCTCACTTTCTATCCTCATTGAGAAGGATTTTTCAAACATTTTACTATCCTTGTTTGAGGTAATCAGGAGACTGTTATTGCTGTTAGTGGGATTTCAGTCTCTTAATGTTCTCATTACTGTGGTAGGAAGACATTTTGTTGCAATGTGTCTGCCATTTTAATTAAGAACATGTCCTGCAAAAATTGCATTTTGGCCATAGACTGTATAATTGGCAACGTGATTTATTTTACTCTTTAAAGAATATTAGGTGTTGTAAAGTGACAATCAATAAATCATAAGTCCATGACTTTATCTGCTTCTTCTAAACATGATCTAAAATAAAAAGAATCTTGAGCGGGACAAGAAAGAAATATGTTATTTCATCATATTTCCATGTAGAGAGGTTTTCTTTCATTCAGTTCATCACTTTATGAGCTTATTAAGAGGTAGTGGATTGCCTATTAGTTCTGGTATACAAGAATGATATTCTTTTCCCTCTGTTTTTTACTTTTCTCAGTGCCAGCAAAATGTTGCCACAAAACTAAAAAAGAATGCCGACGTAACTATTATGAAGAATTTGTAGAATTTTGTCCATTTGTTCCCTCACTTGTTGAATTTTCCTTTGTGCCGTTTTATTGTTTGAAAGGTCATGGTTTTCAGTGAAAACCACATCTATGAAATAGCAACAGACTTCAAGCATTTAGGAAGTTGCAGTGTGAAAACCGATATTGTTGTTCCCTCCAGTAAAGAGGCGTCTCGTATTCAGACCCTCGGAATGTGAGCACCCCTCGGTTTTGTACGAAGCATAATGATTTATTTTCACACATATTTCCACATGCTTCTAAACCCTGTGAAAAGTGTGATGAGGAAGATGAGGTTGGGTTAATATTAGATTATCCAATTCAGTGACCAAATCGGAAAACATTTACATTAGTTTTGTGTTGGTTGTTTGTGAGCTATTAATTTATTATTTCTGCTTTGTCATGTGCTATTTTACCTCCAGTAACTCTCCAGACCATAACTAGAAGCAAAGTATGTGAGTTCTTTATTTAGCTCCCACACTAAGAGTTAAGAAGCAATTTTTTCCCTGAGGAAAATTGGAAACTGAGAAACTTTTACATGTTGGCAGCATATCTATATTAAACACCAATAATTTCATTAGGCAGACTTAATTAGTGTATTTTTAGTTTCATAATGGCATTTGTTCTTTTTTTTGTCAAAAGTATATATAACTAAGAACAGATATAACCCGTAGCCATTCCCCCCTTTGCGGACACAGAAACACAGATCAGTAGACAGAAAATTTTCCATCCCGGTAGGTCATCTACCTGCTGTGCAACATCTGATGTACTGGCACTTTCTCCTTTCCTCTGATTAGCTTGAAAGGAAGTGGCTGAAGGCCATCAGGGCTATAGAGTGCGCCCGCATGTGTGTGCACATATATTATTAAGAACTGTTCCTGTGCTGTGTTTTTTTTTTGCTTCCTGCTGTGAGGGATTTTGGGATGTGAAGATGTAACTGACTTGCAATGGTTTCAATTAACAGAGCCACAAACTTACATTAATATTTTTATTTTTATTTTTTTTTTTTTTTTTTTTTTTTTTTTTTTTTTTTTTTTTCCTTCTGCCTGAGCTGAAACATGCTCTAATTACCTATCAGACATCATTATCATCAAGGACATGTTAAGCATATTTCTATCATCTTTCTAAATGCAGTGGTATTCAACAATTTTTATTTTAGCAATATTATCTATGCTAGACCTAAGTTAAGTTTCTGATGATGACTTGACCGTCATCCTACATAAAACTTAATGGATCTCCATGTTACCCTGCTACATAATAAGTAAAAGTTCTCAGAAAACCTGTTACTTAAGCAGCAACCTTTCTTGATATGAACAGGGCAGACAGTGACCTTTAGTCAATTAACACAACACAATATTCATTAGGCTATCAGATAATCTTTACTGACATGTATTGCCTTTGAGGTTCACAACAGTCAACACCATTAAAAACACACTTTTGAAAGACAAGCCACACACATTTGAATGTACACATAAGTAAACATTTAATAAAATGGGGTTTTTTATGAATACTTTCCACACTTATATTCCTAACATCTTATATAACTAAACATTCAAAAATCTGTACTGATATGCATTTTTAAAAATATATAATCTCCTCTTCCTCCCCCAATTATGTAATACAACACATTTACTGGTGACGCACAGATGCATTAGGACAATATCCACTCTTACCAAAGGGAAGTCAAGGGAAACTAACGGTGGATTAAATCTGACGTAATCCCCCACCTGTTTAATTAGATGGACTCAGTTCTGGTTAACTAATGAAAATGAGTAAAGACATAATGAATATTTAGATTTGTACATTTATACTACCAGATATCACGAAGCCTCATTCTGAGGACAAGAGGTTCTATTCTGTCATGTCATATCGACATGACAGGAGAAAGTTGGAATCGCACCTAAAACCTTCTGATTGAAAGATTACCACTGAGCAACAGTCGACCCTTTGTAAATGTAAATATTTTTATTTAGGAGGAAATTTAAAGTAACAAAACAAAATCCACTAGAAATAAGAAATCTTTGAATGATTGAAAACAAAACAGACTTTGCATCAAGTTAGTTAATTTTCCAAACTTCTACATGTCCAGACATTTGGCTCCACTTGTGGAGCTGTTATCCAGAAGTGGAAAGAACACAATGGCTGGAAATATGAAATTGAACTTATGAAAGACGTCTGTGTCACTAAAGCATCAAAGTCCCACCAGTCTTGGCTCTAACTACCTTTTCATCTTTTTACTCACTACACTTGTTTTCTTCAACGTCGTTAAAATTCGGAGGGCACATTGTCCACACTTTCTACCAATGGAGACACCAAATTGTGCCAGTAGCAGAACACACTGCATACAGTCAGCAGGTGATTCTTAAGTGTGGACAAGGAATCATTTGAATACAAACAAGTGCGGATAATGTGTCCCAGACCACCTTTACGTACATATTCAGTCAATGAGATATTCAATCTGTGAGAACACAGTAGATTTCATTTCTATGAGGGTTGCCTTCAATGTCCTGTTGTAAGTTTTGACCCTTTTTTGGGGGAGGGGGGATTTGCCATTACGCAAACAACTGCATTGTTAAATTAGATAATGCAATTCTGCTTTGGGCTTCTTGAAATTATTTTTCTGAACTGTTTGATCTGTCAATTACCAGAAGAAGAATAACATCTTTGTTTGGTTTAAAATTTTACTGCATTCAAACGAAACAATAAAAAATTGGGCTATATGTGAGATGGGGTAATCCTGGCCCTCAGTAACTTCTAATAATGAATGATGTATTACTTTCCTGCTTACTTGGAATCAGAAAGGCTTATTCTTAGCTAACAGAAATGGATGAGTCACAACTGCCAAAAATCCTGCTTTTAAGCTGTTTTTCTTCTGAGGCAATCAAAAAGATAACAGACCAAACACTGATGATTATAACTTCAAATGATGTCAAGACGGGAAATGAAACCCATGCAAAATGGATTTGAGCTGGTTTTGATCCACTTTCATCCATACATTATGTGGATACATGAGCCTTTTTTGTTTTTAATGCATTTCAAATGTATGGAAAATGTGCAGAAACAGTTGAGAAAAATGGGAAAACAAGAAAAGAACAATATTTAAGTAGACAGAATACCATATGCTTTGCATATGCTTGACTTCTCATTACATCCTGTATTTAACTAGAGACCTGACATTTTTTCTTATTGATCTGATGATCGTTGAAAGACAATGGTTATAGTCCTAACCCAAAACCAATCTGACCTGAATTCTAATTCTTTACATTATGGTTTGAGGAAGTTATATTTAAGCTTAGTATTTATTTGGGTTGTTTTAGGGTTATTGTGGGTAGTCACTGAAGAAGTGGATTCTTCTTATGTGCTGCTTCTGGTAGGAAATTTGACGTCAATATTGCATTTCATTCTCCAATGAACATAAACATACTGTTATGTAAAAGTTAATGTAAAGCCTGAAGCAATAAAGCACTTGTATCTCCTTTACACTTAAATCAAAAGATTTTACATGTACCAGGTCTGGCACTGTGAACATAGTGATGACTTCATCAGAGTGACAAACTTGGACTTGGAGTGTGTGATAAATTAGTTTTGAAGCTTTGTGTCAGCAAAAAAGTTTCACCAAAAGAACATATTGCATAAAAAAAAGTTGGCGTTGGGTTGAGTTTAAGAAAAAATGCTGAATGTGCTTGTAGACACAGAGACTAAAGTCTATTGTGACACTTCAACATGGGCACATCAACCCGCAAAAATGAGCTTACACACAGCTCCTCTCCCACACACAGCTGACTCCTACAGTGTGTACTCTCGGGCCAAGGGAGCCAGGGAACAGAAACCTGTGACATAAACCCCCAACAGCAGGTGCTGAATAATGTAGTTAAGACACGACACGCACACATACCTGCCTACACCTGGTTTTTTTGGGGGTCTAGGGGGCAAAAAGCTGGCATAAGGCCCACTGTGCCTGTCAGAACCAATCAGAGCACTTGGCTGAGGGCTGGCATTTATAGCTGATTTGTCAGGATCGGCGGGCCCACGGGGCTTGCCCAGTAATAAGCTTCCACCTGTGGTGATGGATCACCTATGACACAGCTGGCCACATAGGGAGAGACAAGGCCACTGGCAAGCTTTGAGACAAGACAAGACCAGACACAGGAAGGACAGAAGGGGAAAAGAAGTGCAAGGAGAATAGGAGGGAGGAAAATATTTCCCATATTGTTCTGTGAAACACAACTATATTATATATAGAAAAATGTTCTAGAAATTTACTAAAGTATTGCAAGATAATTTGAATGAATTTAAGAGAGGCTAACATTGAAGTAGATTTTTAAATTGTCTGCTCTGGACTCTGGTTGTTCACTGGATTGTTGAAGTTTTCCATCAAGACCTGCAAAACTTCCATGTCATCCCACCCCAAATGATGGTTCTAGTCAGAGACCAACAATGGTCAATGGGTTCTGTGCCTCTAAGAAAAAACTTTTTGTGGTCCCATGCTGGTAACTTGCCACACTTGGGCTTTGCTGATATGTGCTTACATAGCCACTCACAGGTCTTTACAGGCATTATTAGCATTTGTCTTTGCTGTCTTTTCAACCCAAAGCTTATCAAGCCAAATGGCCGTCCATCCTGAGCCTGATTATCCTGGATTGTTCTTGATGTTTCCACAGAGTTTTTCTTTTGACTGTCACCTTCCGTTCTACTTGCTCATAATGGAAGATTGCAAATTGAAGATTCTATACAATCCTATGATTTCCTAAGAACATCTTTGATGTTTTGGAACAGAATTTCAGTCATTTGAAAGTTGTAGCCTTTACATGGAAGGTAAACCAGACTGTGGGTAAAATTAATTTAACCGTATGGATTGTTCTTGTTTCTGTAACTTGCCCTGACATTAGTTTTGCTCCTTATTGCATACATATAAATACAATGAGCTGAATTAAAATTCATGTCTTTTCACTTGAATTGGAGTGCAAGACCACAATGGCCTTGAGGAAAGGTAGTTTTTTTCAAAACTGTAACTCTCTGTAATGTGCACAGAAAGGTGATTATCGCATACCATGGTCATTAGCCACTTCAGAGACTAAAGAAAAGGGTTGTATGAAAACCTTTGATACTGTTTCAGAGCAAGTCGGGAAGGAAGACAGGGAAATCATTTTGGTACCTAATGCTGTGAGCAAGTTGGACGATGGAACTGGTTTATCTTTAAACAATTTAAAAGGTCAAATTCAACAGATGCCCAAAACCAAAATGTGAAGCTATGAGCGGATGCACTTTACACTGTATGTGCTGTTTGCCAAACTGACAGCAGAGCATCAGATACTACAAGTGTGAATCCTGACTTACCACAAGGAACACTGGTGGGAGATTTTGTCCAAAAAAACTAAACCTGAAAACAGAACTCACTTCAGTTTTGATGGACAGCTACCATTTTCTCTCGCGTGAACCTGTCCCCTGAATTCATTTACTGGATAAGACCTTGTATGGCAGTCTGAGAAAGTGCCTGTTTTTGTTCCCCCTGTCCTTTGAATGCCAGTGTACTGTCAGATTTCATGACCCAAGGCCAAGAAATAGCGAGATCAGGAAGGCTGTCACTTCACTGTAGTAAATTCATTTTGTCACTCGCATATGGCAAGCATAAGATAAGCTGAGTTTCGAAAGGACATGAGAAAACACAGATATGCCTTCCTTTTTAAAGTGTTATCCACATACACATGAAGAAAGCCATGCACCAAGCCTACAATTTAGTTCCTTAACTTAGGTCAGTGACTTGTCAGTCCCTCTGTGTCTTATTTTAAGTAGCAGTCATCAATTATAGATGTATTGAAGAGAATAATTGATGGGACACACAGCTTCCTCTAATGTTGCCAAGCTTGACAGATGAAGGCAGAGAATGAACTCTTCGGTGAAATTGCCCTTCACCTGCCCACACTCACTCGTACACACTCGCACTTACAGTGATGGATAGATGGGCAGCTGGAAGTCGGTGACTGGATCTTTTTCACTACTTACACAGCACTTATCCACGTCATCTAGAACAATATTATCAGACTGTCGTCAATCTTGATCCGTCCATCACTCTTATCGTTACATGTATTGTCATGTGTCTTGACCTAAAGATAGCCACAGACTCAGCTTTCCCAAGTGTAATTGTAGAGCTATCTTAGTGGCACATTGTTCTTGCCAGACTTTACTTTTCCTTTTAATCACTTTTATCACAGCTATAACTGTATCAAATTACAGTTATGACTGAACAAGATTCACTCTCACTATTACTGTCTAAATATATCTAGGAACTCTAGTACTTCATTGTACTTCATTGTCAGGAAAAACAGTTTTATTTTTAAAGGTTCATTCGGCTCTAGTGACATTTGTTTGAGTGGTCAGACAGGAAAATGGGTTATGAGAGAGAGAAGATATGTTGCTAAAGTCATCTGGCCAGTACTCAAACCCATGACCACCGCGTTGAGGACTAAGGTCTCGGTATGGGTTTTATACTCTATCCCTGCTCCACTGCAGTATCTCAGGAAAAACACAGGTCTTAGTGAAATATGGTCCACATTAAAATCAAGAGACCACACAAACTGTAGAAAGTTAAATGAGATGAATACTTTTTCATTAAAGAGGGTTGCAGATGTGGGTAAAGCCCACAAATCCATGCATGGAGGTTTCCAGTCCTCAGCGCGGCTGTTATGGGTTCGAGTCACGGCCCATTAACATGTGCTGTATGTCTTCCCCTTTTCCCACAACCCTATTTCTTGTCAAAGTACTGTGAAATAAAGGTCACAAGAGCCAAAAAGTCCTTTAAAAAAGGAGATTTTTATTAACCTGTTGCAAAATTTTAAACATACTGGACTGAGGGTGCTAACAACAAACAGGAATGGAATTTTATAAGACTAAGTTAATAAAAACTTTAGAGCATTTTACAGCGCCTTCAATTAACTGTTAAATTCAGTTATTATATACAAAAGCATCAGTTTATATCAAATATTATCTAAAAAATAACTATACAATTTGACACCTTGAAATTGGCCTCTGTCTCTTGAAAAAGTTAATATTCTTACCAACATTCCCCTTCAGCATGTCATAACATTGTTCCTCCGTGATGCCATTTACAACTAAAAAGGCTGTTTAGGAACTTTGGACCAAGACATAGTTTGCATCATAAGTTCAGCAGATGTGCAGCTGTCCAGGTGCTGCTGCAGCTGTTCTGATGGGGCTGAGAGGCAACAGGTGGTACATAATGTGAAGAGGTTGTTAGACACCCCCAAATGGCTGCAACCAGAAGATTCAAGGATGATTTTCAAACATTTATGAAAGAGTCAAAGTAAATATCCAAGTATGTTTTGGTTTAGTCTAAAAGCTAAAAAAAAGTTGATTTTACAGGATGCCTGTCCACACCCACCCTCCACTCCACCACCCTCTTTACAAATGATTGATAAAAGTATTGAAAATTACATTTAAATTTAACAACTCAAACTCAAATAATTATTTACTTTTGATTAGGAACAATCAAAGGACCAAGTAAAAAAGTATATGACCAAGTAAAAAAAGTATTGAACCATCAGCAAACCTGCATCAAGATGATTTCTGAAAAAAAAACAGGTTCTCTTAAAGTCTTGCTTAGGGCCTTTTATTACAGGCAGGAAAAACTGTTGAACTGCTTTATACATGTATATGCCTAAGTTGCATATTTTACTTATTTTCAAATAACCCTTCTTAGGTAATTGTACTGTAAATACTGTCTTTAACATTTAATACACAAAGTAATCTGACTCAGTAGTAAATTGGATTGTAAGTCTGATATTCCTGTTTCTAATAACTGGAGTCTTTTTTTTGTTATAGTGTTGTCCAGAATATTATTGTTAATATTGTGCTTTATTTGTGTATTTTACCATTTTAAAGGTCTTTTGTGTGAATCCCATATATCTGATGCTTTTGTTACACCTCAATTTCCACTTTTATTGGACATTAAAGTCTGTTTCATTTTTTTTGTATTCAATAAGTTGTTATATAACCTTAGAAGAACCTGTACCCTATTTATGACCCAGCACCCAACAGGAACCTTTGTGTTTTTCTGTTTACGCATACCTTCAGACCTTTAAAACAGTTTCCTCAGCATGAAAGACTTTGCTCTTGCCTATGGAGATGTCGCTGTCATTTTATGTGTTGCGACATCTACTAGTTACTGCAAGGCTATTTCAAAACTGTGAAGAGGGCACAGAAAGGTCCAAGGGAATGCATGACAGGAGTGGGGTGAATGCACACATGTATATATTCTTCCTGCATATTTGTTGTGCTTTTCTGTCCTTTAGCAACCCCCCAAAGCATGTATTGAAATATTATGAAACATGTGACACATCAAAAGAGATAACATTTCACTGTTTAAGAGGAGGAACTTATTTTGACTCCCCCCTAAGCGGTAGTTTCACACAAACATATATACAGTACTCAGTTCTTTTTTGTTTGCTTGTCAGTTTGATAAAATTAAGAGTTGTTGTTAGATTTTGTCGTAACTTCTATTTAAAGTTTATTACTTCCGTGTAAATTTGCACAGTGGCTCTTGTGTGCATCGTCGAGGAGAAACTGAATAAATTTGATTGTTCAAATGTAAAGCTTTCAATTTGGAACAGTCTTCCCATCCAACAAGTACATCAAATACTGTGCTGTATTGTGGTACGTGAGGTGCGCACAGTGCATTTATATCTTAATCACATTTGCTTTCAGAGTATTGTGGACTGAGTATTACAATGTCCTTGCATTTTAAGGAGTTAATGGGTTGTTGGAGTTCACAGGGCATTTAGAAGAGAAAAAATATCAGCATCACATATTTCTGTCAAATTTAACTTTGGGCATGCTACAACCGGCGGGGGAAGCGGCGGGCGAAGCGGCGGGCGAAGCGGCGGCGGGCGAAGCGGCGGCGGGCGAAGCGGCGGGCAAAGCGGCATGCGACTCGGGTGGTTGCTCAGGCAAAAACTCGGGCGTGGGAGGAGTTTGGAGAGGCCATGGAGAAAGACTTCCGTACGGCTTCGAGGCGATTCTGGTCCACCATCCGGCGTCTCAGGAGGGGGAAGCAGTGCAGCACCAACACTGTCTATAGTGGGGATGGTGCGCTGCTGACCTCGACTCGGGACGTTGTGGGTCGGTGGGCGGAATACTTCGAAGACCTCCTCAATCCCACCA
>CAEGAF010176818.1:0-26905 GCA_903067075.1 Micropoecilia bifurca | reverse complement strand
AAATAAAATGCACCAAGTACCTGCTCTGAATAGTTTGATACCTTTTAAACCTTGACACTTAACATCTGAAGGAATCACTCTAAGCCTGTTGACCTGGTGCAAAGCAAGCAATGAGTGAGCAAGGTGACAGTTGGATGTTACAATACTTGCAGATGAATATTGATTTTTTTCTAGGAAAGAAAATATCAATATATATTGCGATATCGATATTATTATACAGCCCTACTGAGGAGGTAGAGAGGTCCTCAGTTGTTTAAAACTTGATGACAGAATAACTGCTCTCTGTTCTCTTTCACAGGTTTTCTGTCACTTGCATTTTGTTTGCACAAAATAGCACTTACACATTCTTCACTCGTGCACATCATAGACCACTGATTTCACTGACCTTCACACTCATAGGTGGAAAATTTAGACTATCTTTATTTTCATGAGATAAATAATTAAAGAAACTTTAACTGTTTGGTGACCTTTGACCCTTGTAGCAAGTGGTATCAGAACAGAGCAAGGTTACCATAAATGTGACACTTTTCTGATTTTTACTTGTAAAAACAAAAAAAGCAGCAAAACCGAAAATCACATATTTTGCCTTCCACATTGCTGCTATCTGCAACTCTTTGCTTCTCTGGAATATGAAGAAGAAATTCAGTTTATTCACTCAGTTTAACAAATTCCATGATGAACTTATGAACATATTGTCTTACCACACTTACCACAGATCATAACAAGATCAACCATTCAAATCTTGGATAAAAGTAAGTTTTATTTTATTTTATGTTTTTTATTTTCTACGGCCTAAAACAGTGCCTGCTTACGGCTTCTTATGGCTTCTTGTCAGACCTCACCAAAATGTTGGCAGATAAAGCTGTACAGTCTTGAGAAAACAGACACGATAAAGACTGACTATTCTCAGTCAACATTGTTGCAAACTGCTGTTTGACAGAACTGGTTGTGTAACAAATCGATGCAGTGGGAGGCTTTTTAAGTCAATAAAATGGTGTATTTCCCTGTTATTGTCTTCTAAGCAGAAAAAAAAGGTGTGCTCTACACAAGACTCAACCATAATCTTTCCTTTAATACATTACTTTTCACAGTGTGGAACACGCCTCTATTGAAGGGGCCTGGCGGTATAATGGTGGCGTACATCATCCCTGCTTTTCTTTAAGTTGTCAAATGCTGCAGCCCAAACAGAAGATTGACTTGTTTCCATGTTTCAAATAGGAAAACTAAAGGGTACAGTGAGGTAACAGGGCATTTTACTAATCCAATATTTGTTTGATTTTTGACCTTTGACACAGCTGGAGATGATGATTAGCAAAGGAGATGCTGTGCTTGCTAGTTTTTGAATGTTGAGAGTGATATAAGTTTTGCTAAATAGTAAATAATGTAGAGGGAGCTGGATGGATGCTGTTATTGTTTTGACATAAAATGATGTGATGGTCACTGTCCTCATTTCATCAGTGGAAGAGAAGTTTACTAATGGCTAAGTCATCTTTTAGAAAAAAGAATGCATGTCAACTAAGCAAACACACTTCAAACCTTAGAAATGTATAATAAAAATTAACAAGTAAAGAAAAAAACAGATCCTTTGAAGCTTTTTTCTCAGTTGCTACATCTTCAAAGAAGCCTGGAAGCCAATTGACGAAGAAATTGTTTTTAGTAATAACAAAAATTAATAATGATTTCTTTTACTCATTTTGCTGACTCATATTTTCTCAACTTTTTGAAAAATAAAATACATTTGTCAATAAATGCACATTTATAAATGTATGTTGTATAAATTTGGAAGTAGGGAAACATCCTGAAATTTTGAGATAATTTTAAAGCATAATCTATGATTTTATTGACAATGTATAAAATAATCACTTGTGACCATAAAATATACCCACACAGTATAAATCTTCTTTTTTATGTTAATACCCTCATGTAATACTTTTAATTTAGTTGCAATAACTTGGAATACTTCAAATGTTATTGTTTTCCACTGTTATTTATCAAACTGGCCTGTTCTTATTATCCTTGTTCAACATCCATCCATCCATACTCTGATGGAGTGTTAGTTTGATTTTACCTGAAAGCCTTTTGTAAAATATGTATATTCATTTCTATATCTTAGTAGTAACTTATATTTTATATATCAAAATATTGAGAACATTTATGGACTACACATTCCTGGAGACTAACTAACTCCAGAATAAGCTGGAAAGTACAGTTAAGGAGAGAGATGCCTAGAATTTTTTTTCTGGAACTTTTACGCCAATGACTCAATTTCAGAAAAGCCGAGACTCAATGTATGGATGAAAAATGCATTTGTAGAGGCTTCTGCTTCTTTTGTCAAACCAGAAACATTTTCAAACCTTTCGACCGAAATGCCTCAAGCAGCCTTATTTTGGTTTAACAAAGAAAAGGTGCGCTGACCTCCTCCACACTCTGTACAAGTGCATCGCAAAGACCACAAAATTGCAAATCTTAAACTTGAAACTCTTGTGCTGCAGCTTAAAGTCTTCCACTGAAATGCACAAGAAAAGAAATTTGTCGGTGCAGCCTAAAAGAAATTCCCTGGGTGGGAGGTTAGCAGTATGTGGTTAAAAGCTTCACGTCTGCCTCAGTCTGGACCCTTGTGAGAACAATTTCATCAACAGAGACTCAAAAAAAAACACTCGGAAAATGAATTCAGCTCCTGTAATGAGGGGAGCGGTATGCGGCAGGCTCTGCCAGAGAACATTTTAGACTTTAAATCTCCATTATTTACACCCAGCCCGCCTTTGATATCTTGGGTTTCCACATAAATCCTGCCGTGTCGATCGTCCAGCCGAGTCCATCTGAAGGTAAACGCAGTGTACCACAGGGGAACAACACCGGCTTAACACCAATGATGTCAAGTTACTGAAACATTTTCATCATCCAGCAACAGTGGGAGAATGTTTTCAATTAAGTCCTTTCATGATTTAGTAATTCCAGTTTCCCTTAAACGGATCAGAGGACCTGTCCTGTATGTCCTTCCTCCCCTCCATCATCTCCCCCTCACTTTTTTGTTTTCAATTTCTACCATAATTATTTTGTTCACACTCAGAAGGTGTCTCAAGAATTCAGTGTCATCACCTGGAGCTGTTTTTTTTTTCTCTTCTGGCACTTCCAGACCTACAATTCAGAGCACTTGTGATTCTCTGCTCCCTCTGTCTGGCAATCCTATCACTCTGACCATCTCCCTCTCCAGCAGCCACTCCATTCTTTGCTTATGTTTGTTTAATACTCTGTGGAGTTGTCTGCCTGGGATTGGATGTCTAAGGTGCGATGCCGAGAGATTTCCAATTGATGGGATGGAGAGGGTGGAGTGAGAGTGGAGGTTACGGAATTGGAGGAGAAAAGAGAAGAGGCCGAGTCGATGGGCGAGCAAAGTGTTTTGGTTCAGAAAGCATCGGGGTGAACTGTTTACTGCACAAAGAGATGGTAAAAGTTGAATGGAAACTGAAAGGACTTCGGTGGAGTGCTGGGAATTCATTTTTCATGAGAAATTGCACAGTTTTGCAACAGCACATCGAACCAAAGCACTTAAATCCCTTTTTTGACAAAGGCCACCAGAGCAAAGCATTAAAACGATAAGGTGAGTTCTGTTTGGTTTCCATTAAATCCCTGCCACCACTTATTTGAGTCAATTATGTTGTAATTTTGATGGAGCTCCTCGGTTTGTATGAATAAAGCCACAAAAAAGTCATCTGGTGTTCATAGTCTTTGATAACATCGAGTTGGGGTCAAAAGATCAGCACTCAACACAGAACGACTAGCATCGTTTGACCTGCTTCTTGTTTGGTGAAGATCTATTTTTAAATCTTCTTTAGAGAGCATTGGATTGGAAAGCTCTATATCCTGTCTATTGGAGTAGAACAAAAGTAAAATTGCACAGTGCAACTTCTGCTGTGTTGTTTTTTGCTTTTTTGTATAATTTAAAATGTTTTAATGATATCATTCATGAAGGGGAAAAACTAAATAAAAACTACTTGACCTGCAAACATACTAGATGGTTTTGTTGGTCCTGGCAGCAACAGCTGCCCATCTATTGTTTATAAAATCTTGTAATGACTCTTTTACATCACTGTAGATTCATTTTGCTGTTTCTTTGCTTTTCATTAATTCAGACACATGAAGCAGTGAGGGTTGCCCCTGAGAATAGGGGTGTCTGAGAATAAATTGCCTTTATAATGCCGTGCCTCAGCATCTCAATCAGATTTAAAACTGGACTTTAATCCACATACTCCCAAACCTTCAACCTCCTGGCAAACTGATATTCGCATTCGCCAAGAGTGTTCTTGCAGACAGAATTCATGGTTTCGTCGATACAGCAGAGGTGGGACCAAGTCATTGTTTTGTAAGTCCAGATTCCTTCTCCTCAAGCCAGAGTCAAGTCTCAAGTCAAGTCCCAAATTCAAAACTTGTAATTTTAAGCGCTCTCAAGCCTTTTTTTTTGTTTTTTTTTTTTGAAGCAATGTTGCAATTATATGTTAAATGTAAATAATTAAAATAACTTAAGAATTCAGTTTGCATCATTACAAAACTTTATAAAATATACATATAACTAAACTTGCAAAGCATGAAAAAGTCATTCTAAAATTGCTCCTGTACTGCAGGAGCTTCCACTTTTTTTTAACTTCAATATAACAGACAGACTATAATAGACATCAAGGGTCGTATATATATGATTGTGAAAATAATTTTGAACACCCCCACCCTTACACACACACACACACACACACACACACACACACACACACACACACACACACACACACACACACACACACACACACCTAGTCTTACATTTTTAATTTAATTACATATTTTTTGTGTTGTTTTTGTCCGTTCTTAAATTCTGTGTAATTTGGTTGGCTGTGTACAGTGTTGAAAGATAGACTGTCTGTATTTTGTTAATACAGAATGAGTGCAATTGATTGACGTCAAGTTTTTTTTTAAAAAGTCCAAGTCCAGTTTAAATTTCTGAAGTCCCAAAGTCCAAGTCAAGTCTAAATTCATAACTTGAGACTGATTCGAGTTCAAGTAATGTGACTCGTTGAATCCCCACCTCTGTCCTGAAACGGCTAAAGAAAGAGCCCCTTCTTTTTCTAAAATGCATATTGTTAGTTTTGTGCCTGACTTAAATAGATTCAAACTTAATAAAATTATTCCCTTTTGTCTATTTCCAACAGATTATTTCTTCTAGAGTTCTGCCCTGGTGCCAAGGCATTGAAGTCATTCATGAAATTTAAAGAATACAAGGTGTACTGAACTTTATCTGACCATGAGAGACAAAAGGCTTTGTTTATCAGAAAAAAATCAACCTTCACTATCTTATACCATTATTTTTTCCACAAAATAAGATTTTTACACTCAATCCTCTGCTGGGCATCAATAAAATCGGTGTGTTTGATCAGACTCCTTTATAGGTTTACACAGAAATGACCTGTTTAGTTTTAGTGTGGAAGGAAATAATAATTTCCTTGCTCCAACTTTAGCAGTTTTTACCTATGAGCAAAAGGGTTTATAATTAATTGTTGAAAATATTATATATCAAGTGTAAAATACTAAACAATTTACAGTTAATTTAGTTTTAAAGTTAATGCTATGGCCACTCATTAACCTTTAGTGAGATCATTAAAAAAGGTTTTTTTTAGAAGCTATTGTTCAGTATATACTGGATCTCAAATTGTCAAAAGACAATACCGAATTTGTCCAAAATCACTTTTCTTTCTTGACAGTGTGTGGACAGTCCTTTTGCCCTGGATGAACCAGCTTACACCTCTAACTTTGGGCCTTGCTGCAAGCAGCTCAGCTGAGTCACATCAGTGCGCAGAACTGTCATTCTGAAGGGGCATCACTCAACTTGACAACATCTGTCAGCGCCAAACGGATCGTCCCCAAAGTCATTCTACAACATCTCTAAAGTGCAATCAAACTTTTACATCAGCAGGCACGCTGGGAAACCCCCGAAGGAACGAGCATTACTGGAACGCCACTTTTCTCCACATCCACCACAAGGCGGACGGTGCCATCTGACTGCCTTACCCTGACTGCTATTATACTGCCTTCCTCTCATTTATCGCTGGCATCAATCCAGACACTAATGAGGATAGGCTCTTATGTTTTTTGTTTTACCCCCCAAACATCATAAAGTGGCAGGAAGTTAACAGCTGAAACACATGTCTTCAAATTGTCAAAAAAGTAGAAAAACGACAAGGGAGCTGGCAGTGAGTAATTTGAAGAGAGGATGAGGCAAGAAGGAGGAAGAAGGGGAGGAGGGAACAGAGTGGCGTGCAGTTGTAATTTAAGGTCCCGGTGTGGACATGCAGGTTCTTTCTAAACATGTTGGACGCGCCTCCGTTAATGAGTGCTTCAAGTACCCTGCCAGCCCTCTTTAGTCGTCCCCATCGTGATGCAAAGCGGAGAAAAGAGGCGTCTTTTAAAGGCAGCATATGGTTGCCGAGGATATTCCACTGATGTATTGTCATGGGACATTTTGCATTCCCAGCTCTGCTGCGGAGGACCGGCTCTGAAACCGAGCCAGATGTCCGTGTCTTCACAGATATCGTCCTGATGTCTTGCTGCTTTATTGGCAACAGCAGTGGCATGTTCAGCCGGCCGTGAATGTTGAGGCTATTCTGGCGGGGAGACTATAATAATAATAATAATAATAATGACCACAATTTTTATGGTTATGGTTTTAATAACAGATGAGGACAATGATTAAAAAACGTTGAAGGTGTATTAATTATACATTTGGGAGGAGGACTGCAAAGGAGCTTTGATCTATTTTTTTTCTGCGTGTTTTTCTATATTTGATGTGAAAACCCCAGGACGCAGACTTTTAAAAAGTAAAGTGATGAAATAGCTTTGAACATGCCCACCTACAACTACAAGCTTCCATTATTTAATCATAGGAGCTGCTGAATGTCTGATTGCTTTTCCAGTAAGAGGAGGATTTCATTTTGAACACTTCAGTATTTTATCCCCTCCTGTGGGCTGAATCTCTGCATTTTCTTTTTTTTTTCAATGTTTGTGTCTTCTTTCCACTTTGGTTTTGACAAAAATACAAGTCAAAAGAATCTTCCTGGCTATTTATTTTGTACTTCTAGGATAATCTGTTGAGGAACCGGCTGTCTGTGGTTAGGGCATCACACATTTATGTTGTGGTATGATAAATAACTAGGACAGTGTTTTTCACTGCAATCTGTTTGTGATTGTTTAACTAATCAACAGTCTTTCTGATAGAAGTAAGGACTTTGGCAATCTTTTAGCGTATGTTTTACAAGTTCTCCACCTCGGCAACAGTTATTGCACAAGTTAAAGTCTAAAGCTTTTTTTCTGTCTTAGTTTGGAGAATTGTATGTACTTTTTGTTCTAGGGGTGAATGTGTTGTAAAAATATAATATAAACATGATAAATGATTGAGAAAAAAACATCTTATGACTAATGGGAGATCAAAACTACTACACTGTGATGGATACTGCCATTTCAGCTGGGTTTTCAGCATTAGTTCTACTCTGAGTTCCTGGTGGACATTAGGGTGAACTCTCAGGGTGAGCCTAGCCAGCTCACTCCATGCGGCTTTATAAATGATTTTCTACTCTCTGCTATATACCATAACTCATGATCTAAGGTGAGATGCTGGAAGGTAAATGGGCCAGTAAATTGAGAGCCTCACATTTTGGCTCAGCTTTTTCTTCATAATGACAGACTGGACCAACGCCCACTGCAGACAAGACCTCCATCCTTCCATCTCCCAATGCTTCCTGCAGTAACTCATAAGCATAAAGGAGACTGATCATGGACCTGGATGGAGCCGTCCACCTTGTTGAGGATCATCACCTACGACTTGTAGAGCAGACTTTCTAACCTGCTAGTTTATACTTGTGTGTTAAGTGCTCCCACACACACTGATAATTTTTGCCATAGTGATCTAACATAATTTAAACAGTTCTTAGAAATTTTAGCACAGCCTTGTGTCCTTCAGATGTTGGTGTATATTTTGCAACATTAGATTCAGGTCTCTTTTTTTCTTCTTTTTTTTATCTACAGCCTGAATCCCAATACTTTCTGTGTCTTTCTGTGGAAATTCTGTGTCCAGAGGTTATCTGCATCAACAATTCATCAATCTCACCGAAAGACTTCAAGAGTTTGACTTGAAGAAATTCATTGCAGTATAAACACTGTCAACAAATTACCGCTGTCCTTGAATCTGTCTCCATGGCATAGATATAGTCAGCTCCTAGGACTTGGAGTATAGGTCAGTCATCCCTTCACTGCTGTGTCTCATGAAGGTTAAGATCCTTTCGGCATTTTGCAATCTTAATTTGTGTGATTCACTCATGAGTAATATTCCTACAAAGGACTAATGTATTTTCCTGAGATTTTTTATTTCCAGCCGCATTCAGTGAACAGCACAAACTTGAGAATTTGATAGACGTAATTTTACATTTTTGTGTACTTAGTCACTCTGAAAAAGCCACAAAAGAAAATAAAACTCAAATGAAAAAAAAACAAAATTTAACAATACATCTTAATTCTGTCAAACAATGTTTTGAAATGCTTATAGAATTTGCAGTTGCAGTTTTAAAGTGGGTTGGAGCGTATTAAGTAAAATGGGCTGTTTGAGCTTTACATGATATGTTATCACCTCATCAAAAACATACCTTGAATGTTTCTTTTATTCTTTGCCATCCTTATGTTTAGCTTAGGCAGAAAAAGTTGTTGAGTGGCTATAACTTGTTTTTTGACCTGAACTGTTTTTTGTGATTAATTTCTGCTGAACCGAAATGGCGGTCTTGTAATATTTGTGTGGGTAAGACTGTAAAGTTCTTGCAGACATCATGAGTTTTTCTATAGATTTGTTTTTTTGGCACAAAGTGCTGTCTTTCCACGCTATACACATTTTTCTCAGTTAGGTTGTCCAATTGGTGCTGTGGTGTTATTCTATGGCAATTTGTAGAGTTCTAATGTACTGGGAACCAGAATCAGAGTCTGGCCAACGTATTTTTTGGTGAGCTTTACCACCATCTGCCTCGTCTGATGAAGCATCCAAACCTGGGAAGATATTAGATGCTTCGGCTGACTTTTTTTTTTAAATTCACAGTGAATAAGTAAATTAAATTAATATTTTTATATATTAAACTTTTGCTACGTTGCACAGGTCTTGTCTGCAATGTTGGTGTTATCTTGTTATGTTAAAAAAGTAGAATTTATTTGTGGAACTGCTGTGTTGAATTGTTTTAGACTTAGTTTTGTTCAGAATCCTCCAAAATCATGCAAACTGGATGGCTGGTCTGTTTCCCCTCCCCTCTCTGCCAAAGATGAGTTTTGTTCTGTCTTTAGGTGATCAGGAGAAAGGAATTGTAAAAAACCATCCTGAACGTGCAGAACAATATGTATTACCATTTCATGGGCATGAAAAAAATTCTATTTCTCTAGGAGTATGCAATACTGTGGTTAAAATGTATTTTCTTAACCTTGTATCCAAAGCTATGCTAACACTTGATGGTTTTAAGATTCAGGCCGTTCAAATCTGTTAGAACAAGCCTTTTGCCAGCTCATTGAATAGTTGTGTTGGTTTAAATAGACCCTAAAATAAGCACTTTTAAAGGTAAAATAAATACTGCGGCAATGATACCTCCCTTCTGACTTTTGAGAGTGACAATTGATATTCATTAGCAGTAAAACATGTCTGGGGTTTAGATAATCAGATGCATTTCTGAGTGAATATTAATACTTTCAATTCAGGGGATGGGAGGGGGGAACTAAATAAACCAACTTTGGCCATATTCACTGATCACATTTTACCTCCAACAAGACAAAGACGAGTTGGATCAGCTCACTTGTCTCATCAAACAGCCAATATAACACAGCCTTGAGGTAATATGGCACATCAGTGATGGGGCACATCAAGAGAAACCACTCTCTGCCTTTTAATTGGCTCCAGCAGGTCATCTCCACTCAGCTACCGTGTGCCTGGGATAATATGTGAAACCCATTTGGATTTAATTCCCCCACCCCTTTTTTGATTTTATGCCGAGCCAGGAGAGGAAGAGGAGGGGGAGGAGGTCTAATGGAGAGGGAGAGCTAGTTGAAAAAAGCCAGTGAATGACTGGAGGTGACACACGGAGAACAAGAGTGTGGATTTAAAACATGAAAGGGGGGGAAGAGGAGGAAGAGGCGGGAGCAGGGGAGGACATGGGCCGACCCTTTGGATTGAAACACCCAGAGATGGAGAGTGACTCATCTGAGATAAAAGGGGGAAGTGGAAGCTGCTGCTGTGACAACTAATGAAGAGCTCCTCCAGCCTCTCTCAACATCCAGCACTTATTGTTTATTGATGCCTTGATCAGAGTTCTAGACCAGAGCACACCATCGCTCAAACCCATCACACCATTTAGGGGCTTTCAGCTTTAAAGCAATGATTTCTTAAGGCTTTTTGTCTGCTGCACTTCAAAATTTAAAATCAGTGACATTGTTGTTTGGGAAATCAATTCCTTCCATGTTGTTGGATAATCTGAGTTGCCAATACAGGCTTATCCTTTTGAGGATGAAGACTTTGCTATCAGACCGAGCAGTGAAGGAGCATGTTTGTCAAACTTGTAAACATTCCCTTTAGTCCTTGCAAAAAAAGAAAAAAAAGCAGATTAGGTTTATTTTTAAAGAGAGAGGTGCATCACACGAAAGAAGAGGTTATGAATGTTTTTACTGATAAGCAAATGCAGGACATTTACAGGACTTCCTTAAATCAAACACTAAGAACATGAGCATCATGGAGATACTGTGGCTATTTAGGAAGAGTGGTGTCATCGCAAAGACAACCAGCTCAACAGGTCTGTAAATTGAAAACAAATTACATATAGAAATCATCTTTGTTTCAATTTATTAAAAGCAATAACCTTCTCTCACACGTAGCATTTCACAGAGAGCGCAATGAGTCAGGCTGGGGATCTTTAAGATGAGTTTCAAAAGCTCTCTTCTACTGTACATTTTAGCTTTGTGCCAATTGATCTGTATTTCGTGTTTTGTCAGCTGCTGGTGTGTCATAAAGACCAAAAGTGTTCAATATGTCTGAGAGACACTATGGTGTTAATCTTATCAGCTCCCAGAGTTCTCACATCATCCTGAGTGTTTCAGAAAATGCAAAGCAGCAAACAATTATGTCTGTATCAGATTATTTCTTTTCACGATTACATCAGGGTGATGGAGAGCAGATGTGAGTCTCCAGCACAGGGAGAGGGTCAATGATCCATCTTGAGGCAAACTAAACATCCAATATGCCCAAGTCATGTGATCATTTTAACATGTATGCCATTTTATTTCTAATCGGGGAAACAAGGTTTACTGGCACAACCAGCTATTTGCAACATAAATTTATGTGGATTAATGAAAGCCACTAACCATAAATCGTAATGTTTTGTTACTTGTTCAATTCAAAAAGATATATTTTTTTCTATCCATGACTGTCTATATTACTGACATTTGATTTCAATTCCTTTGGAACCGTAATTTACATCTTTATTCATAGTTATGCTTTATCTGTCTGAGGTAATGTTGAATCAAGGATGTTTCAGTACAAAGAAGGGCTTTTTACATTATACTCTATCTGCTCTGGCTGCACCACCCACTCACACGATAAAGCAAATAAAAAATAAAAAAACTATGCCTTTATCATGGAAATGCACTCTTTGGAATAAGTAAAAAAACATAAGAAAAACCTCAGCCTCTTGCTTGATTATATGAGAAATTCTATTGCACAGTTATTTGGAAATTATCTAAAAAGTTAATTTTCTTTTATTCTATTGTGTGTATTATTTTTTTTATTTATCACCCTATTATCTTTTAGCTAGCTTCATAATTAGTGAACAATATCCTGATAATTTACTGACACCAACTAGTTGTTATGGGATGAATAAGTCGGTACCACAATGTCAAATTTACACAAACATAATCAGCATTTCCCCCCCCTGAGGAACACTGTCGGGAAGTTTAACCACATTTTACTGCTAATAATTCAGATTCCATGAGTTTAACTGTGGAAGTTTTTGGTGCTGCTTAGAGAAATAGCAACTCTGACAAATCTCTCTCAGTTGTTTGTTTTTCCTACGGTCTTTAAATACATCATAAATATTTGATTACAGGAAAAAAATAAACTAGCTTAGTATGCTTAAAAGCCCTAAGGGAATGTCTGAATAAACATACAGCGTCCGCATACAAATGCACAACGCACACACACACACACACACACACTTATATATAAACATCTTATATATATATATAAGATGTTTATATGAAGCTACGTGTAAATAAGTCTTTAATGTGCAAGACACAATATGGACCCAAGGATTGTTTTCATACTTTAAGAGTAAAAAATAATTTCCAGGTTGTTGTAAAGGAAATAACAAAACAAACATCAACAGCAACCAACCTATGTTCAGTTCTACACAAGTTAGACAGTAAGAATTCTGTTTGCACTTTTTTGTAATACAAAATCTGAAAGTGCTAGATGTTGACACAAGCTTTTCATTTACTGATAACAAATATAAATTATTTTCCTCTTTGAACAATCTGTTTAAAAGTTCTGAGTCCTGTCTAATGCCCTCTTCTCTTTTGTCCACTCCACATATTATTTTGGATTTAGGTCTAGAGAAAGTTATTTATTGAGGAAGATGGATTTAGATTCTGGGACACGTTGTCTATTAATTTGGCCTGATGTTTTAAAACATGTCCTGTTGAAAGACCAATTGACAAACCATCTTTAGTTTTCTGCCAGACTCTTCTCAAGTTTTCTCGAGTTTATTTGAAATATCCTGACATTTCAAATAAACACCTTATATTTTACCCAGGGGAAAGCAAAAAGTCATGGAGAATAAAATCAAAAGCTTCCAAACAGCTCAGATTATTTAAAAGGTAAGTGACATTTACTGCTGCAATAAAAACATAAATTTTAGCTTACTTTTAACATACTTCAGGCTTAGATTATTACATACTTTTACGGTGGCCGCCATTACTTGTGGATTGTAATGTAAGTAATCAAGTAATACAATTCCTACTGATAAATTCATACTTGAAAAAATTTGAAATTCGATGTATTTTTGCATTGATGATGAGTTTGAAACAGCCTGTGATGTTCCAGGCCTCAGTCAACTGAAACAATGTTTTGTCACTTCTTCTGAAAAAGGTGACGCCTGTTAATAAATCTCTATATATGATTTGTTATGCTGAATGAAAGGATGGGAAGTTCATGCACATAGATTTAATAAATTGAGATAACTGATTCAATACACCGTGTTCCCAGGACACACTGTGTGCCGTTGTGATTAAGTGAAAATGTAATCATCCTAAATGGAACAAACATAAAGAATGAAGAGCTGCAAAGGACATCTGCAAGGAGAAAATGTAAAAAAAGTATTCTTCAAACTATTTCTTTCATCTCTAAGGAGATGTGGAAAATGCGTGTATCTATTTTATACCGGGAAAACCTCAGTCATTAAATGTTACTTTACTGCAGTTTCCCAAACTGTGGGGGAGCCGTCTGGATGAAAAAAAAACAAACAAAAAAAACATGAATGCTGTATGCGCTGGGTTTTTACCTTAGAATGGCCAACTCTGTTACTCCTATGTCACTTTGATACAGTAGGGGCTTCCACACTTCCCATATCTGTGTCCTCTGTCACTTTTATCAGCAGTTAAAACTGTTTAATTCGTCATTAACAAGTCGTAACCTGTTTTTCCGAGCCGCCTTTAAACAGAACATGAGCGCTATGCAACATATGCATTTACAAATTGCCTTGTGTAAATACATATTTTATTAAACATAATGCACTATTATTGCAAAATAAGGGAACGATGCAATCCGCTCGATTTGTGCAGATCTATAAAAGCATTAAAAAAAGTTTTAAAGGCTAAAATATTATAGGTGGACAAAAGAGCTTTGGATTGACTGTGACTATATGTGCAAAGCTGGCACAGACATACACCTAAAGATATGCAGCTGTAATTGCAACAGAAGTTGGCTCATAAAAGTATTGACTCAAGAGGGTTGAATGCAAATGCATTCCACACTTTCGCTAAAATTATTTTCCTTCCACTTTCAAATTATACACTGCTTTGTGTTTAAGTACGTTAAATAAACCGCCAATAAAATATAATGATTGTGGTGTGACATGCAAAATGTAATATCTTAAGCACTTTATAAGACTTTAAATTTTACAAAACACTGTAAACATCTGGCATCTTGCCCTCTTTATAACACACATGCTTCTACAAAAAAAAAAAAAAAAAAAACTAAAGTAAAGTCTTTCTAGTACTCTGTCTAACACAAAGACACATCTAGAGCTGATGTTACAGCAAACTGTTAAACTAGGTTTTTTAGTGATTTTTTTTTAACACAGGGGTTTCAAAAGCCAAACTTACCCTGACTTCCTCTTGTGTCACCTTAGCAGTTTTTCCAAGGTGGTGAAGCAGAGGTTAGGAAGTTAAAAGAAGCCCAACAAACATTGCTACTGCAGCTAATTAGCGGGTTCCCCTAAAAAAGGCTGATGGTGAGCGAGACAAATGGTTGCCTGCGGGCCCGCCGTCAAGGGTGACGGATGGATGACACAGTCTCCCTGCGGCAATGACAGGCGCAGAGAGCGGAGGGGGTGTCTGGTGTTGTCCTGGGGACAGTGGGATGGTAAACAGGTCTGTAGGACAGTGATGACCTCTGGATCTGGAGCTCAGACAGCTGAGTCAGAGAAATGGAGCACGGAACAGCACCTCTGTTAAACATGAAACAGATTACATGGGTTTTAACATTTTAACATCTAGAAGCAAAAATGTATTTTTTTTCTTTTTTAATATTTGAAGACACTTTTTTTGTCCTGGTCAAGCAATTGAATGAAACAGTTTTTTTTAAACAAGTGCCTCAAGGAGAAGTTTTTGTGAAGTCGGAAATTTCAATTTGTTAAATTATTTTTGTCTGTTCAATAACGTTGAACTTGTTATCACTCATTCAGTTATTTGACTGTCTGAATAACTGACTGGAGTCAAAAGTGAAGATTTTGTTACTCTTGTGACACTCGATATTCACTCAAGACATTGACGCTTCTTTGGCAGAATGCAGAGTCTGTGACAGCCTAAAAAGAAAACATCAAAGAGTCGGCTTCCATTTTCACCTATCACACTGTATTTTGCACTTCACACAAGAAGAAATTAGTATAATGAGAAAAAGGAATATTCCAAATTTGAGCAATTATTGCCTAATTCCAGGAGCTGCTAAAAGGAGACCGCAATAGATAAAAGCCTTAAGACTGATAACCTCTCACATCTGAAAAGATGATTTTGTGCAGAAAAATATTAATTTATACCTGTTTTGTTGGCTTTTTACTGTAGATAAATCAATTTTCTTTCTGAACTTCATGTCTGCAAGAGAAGTGTTACTAGTAACATGAAAAACAAAACAAATCATGTCATTTTTAAATGAGTATGTCAGATAAATCTATGCAGTAGGGAGTTTCCTGCTTTCATCGACATACACTCTTGCACACACACACACACACACACACACACACGTCAATCTCAGAGGTCGTTCCCCAGCAACCTCTCGCTCTAAAGCTGTTGTCATGGTGGTGAAGTTGAGAGCAGCAGGGTGGAAGTTTGGTTCATCCTCCCGTGGAATTGGATTATTTCTGGATGAGGAGAACCTCTCCATCCCCTTGCCTCCCCCCCCATCAATCCACCACCCACTGTATTCCCCACCACTTTCCCTTAAGAGACAGACACAAGCAGTTCATCAAGTAATAACACCCCTACTTTGCCGGTGTTGGTGGGCTGGATAGAAAATGTACAGGGTGTGCCGATCTCTGACGCTGGACGGTCATAAAGCCTGAAATAGAAAGAAAATAAATGTTCCTTCATTTTTCTAGCAGAGCTCAGACTGTAAAGTGACAGTCTTCACATCATATGAAATGTTTTTGTTTTTTTGATTTATCTGGAAACAAATCTCAATTGTCAATTGTCTGCTGAGTCTACATATGTAAAAATACAGACTGTTTACTGCTTTCTTTCAACAATGAGTTTCTTCCGTTCCCTGTTTCATAAGTCAGATTTGCAAAATATAGAAGTCCTGGCGACAGATTCTCCCACCCAAGCTGTGGATCCCTGCAGAGTTCCCATGAGGCCGCTGGCTGCTGTTTTGATTTATGCTTCGGTTGCCTTGAGGACAGGGGTCTCCTTAACATCCCAGGTCCTGCAAAGTTTACTTGTGTCCTTGGTCCAACACCAGCAAAAAAAAAAGGTTGATTTGAGTCTTCCAGATGCCCTGTGATTTGGTTATTTTAAAGCAGAGACACATGGCTATGTTTTTAACAACCATATTCCTTGCAAGGATCAGAGTGGTTTAGGTGGCAGTCATATGATGGCAGGTTTGCTTTGGTGTCTTACACTTCTCTTATTTACTTTACCACCAGACCATGACACATTTGTAGTGTGGCATATTGTTTTACAATCTAACCTTGCTTTAAACATCTCCATAATTCAGCTGTGGTCTACCTGGTTTTTCATCCTCATGTTTATTCAATAATGTTATCCCACAAACCTCTGATGCCCTTCACATAGCAGCTATATATATTATTGAGAATAAATTATTCATTACATGACTTTTTGAAGTTAGCGTATTGTACTGCATTTGATTCAGCCTCAACTCCTTTTCAGACTTTAATTTCTAAAACATTCTTAAAACTATATCTTTCACTTAGCACTTCTGCTGCACTTTGTGTTGGTCTAGCAAAGAACACCACAGGATGTGCAACATGAAGAATTATAAAAGGTTCTAAGAATATGCATATATTGGCATACTCAATTAACCTATCATCTTTGTCAGCACTAAATATAGCTTGCCTGGTCACAACCCTGAAATCCCAAACTAATATTTGCCTCTTACTTTTAATAGAAACATTTTTATTTAGACTTCAGGTTTACAGAAAAAAGCAGTTCTTACAAGTTTTTATGTTGATTCATGTGGAAATGTCCATGTCAAAAGGAAGTAACACCTTTGATGTCTAACACAACATTTAAAAAACGGTGACAAAAGCCCAACCAAGCATACATGCTGTTGTTTTTTTTTTCCAGACCATGTTGGAGTGAAATAAGTCAGACAACTGTAAAATGTCACTCTACAACTTTAATCCAGGGCTGAAAATGATCCTAACAAATGTCAGCATCAGCTAACCTTCACGCTGAGTTGAAACTCCCATCTGATCAATTACATCCCCTGGCCTGCTGACCTTTTCATGATTTGTTTAAAGGAGAATGCCATTTGATTAGCCCTAATTGCTACGCTTTGGCTGGTTGTGGCTACATTGCTGTTGTGAACATGTACATCCTTCAGATTGTTTGTGCTGCAACTTAAACCAAGAAGTGCAGTTAAGATCTGAGGAAGTCATCTTTTATCCTGCAAAATTATTAATTTTGTTTGCCAAGCTTACTATTAAGGCCTGGAAAATATGCTACATGGCATTCATCATGTGTAATGTAGATATTAGCACGAAGGAGAACTGAAGTTTATAAATGAGATGTATTGTTCAGAAACTTTCTCCTTTAAAAAAAAAAAAACTGTCCTAAAGGTCATGATTTTAAATAGTGTACTGATTTTTTCAAAAACCTCCAGTTTTATTTTTATTTTGTTTTTTTTCTGTTATGATTTTTCAGGGCAAAAGCATCCCATAGCATTTTTGTGCCCTATTCTACCAGTAAATAGACTCACTGAAATACAAAGGCAAACCTCTGTTGGTTTCCAGTGTCATGATGAAATTGGTTGAAAGAAAACAAATTTAAGCTCCTTTGTCCATCTTCATGCAATTTTTTCTTCTAACGTTGATTGGATTAAGACTTTCATTTTCTCTGTTCTTGTGCGGCGATGTTATTCATGTTTTCTCAACAGGGCTATGACAAGTTGTTGAAACAGGTTGAAATATTTTCACTCCAGGATCAGGTTTTGAGTAGCGCTAGAAAATAAGTTTGTTAAAGTGCCTGTGGAGAAAATGATAGTTTCAGATGAAGAAATGTTATTTGATGAGATATGAATTTCCCCACATTGTGGTCAGGTCATCACAACAGATTTAGTAGGAAAAATCCACAGTTTTTAGCTGGATTGCAGCATAAAAAAATTACTGCGATTTGACCTGTATAAGATTTCTATGTGTGAAAACTACAATGTTACTGATTTAAATGTAATCCTAGATCTCTGTGAAACAGTAAAGTACTGGTTAAAGATGTGTCAATTTAAAGGAGCAGTAGGTAACGATCACTAGCATCTAGTGTTCAAATGGGTGACAGCAAAAAACAACATAGAAACCCTCCTTAAATCCAAAACTATTATTTTACTTTAAGATTCTAAATGCCCAAAACTTTCTTCTCCTCTTCATGTTTTTGTTTCTTTAAAAAAAAAGTTCACTTCATGCACCGTTGCTTGTTCTTGCATCACATGTTATGAAGGATCCTTCTTTTTTAGAATATCTCCCATAAAACATCTCCATCAATCAGTATATACACACCAAAAAAAAAAACTTCTTTTTTCGTCACCATCTTAACAGTTCTCTACTTTGTGCTAGGGAACAATAATTAAAAGAAACTGCTACACAAGACATAACCAACCAAACCAAACTTATTTAGCAAGTTCAAAAGGTCTATATGCAGTCGCAGTGTATTCTTAGGTCATCATCTTACTATTTATTACTTTCTGTGCATTTGTAAGTTCGTCATCCTTCTGTCCATCCCTTATTAGCAACCAAGACATCCCTCTCAACACTGTATCTCCCTATTATTGTTGGGAATCCGAAGGTATTCCCACACTAAAAATAAAATACACCACCTGAACTGCGCCGGAACTTCTGGTAAGGCTGAGTCCTGCCCCTTGTTTTATGATCCACAGGTGAAGGCTGAGAATTAGCGAGTCTTACCTTTTTGGTTCAGATGTTTCTTCATCATGACTAACCAAAACCCTATCCACATTATGTACAGTTAAACCCCAGTACCTCTTTCCAATCCCCAACTCCATTCCACCATCACTCATCAATTACATGAACTCCTACAGTTGACTTGGAGGGCGGAACTTTATCCGGTTGTACAGGATGCAACACTCGAGACAATTACATCTGGACTTAGACAGTAAAATCCAAAATGTGTGGACATGGTTACATCTTCCCAATTATTTTTTAATGTATTCACCACCCTATCATGTAGTAAACCTCAAGTTTAGTATGTCAGAGGTCATGCACAATTTAACCCCAAACCTTTACTACTGCCCTTGCACTGAAATTGGCTGAACAAGTCTTCAAAGTAGAAGATGAACATTGAGAGGTATATCCAAACACGGGCATCATTACCACTTTGCCTTGATTTACCCATGAAAATATAGATTTGAACTTGGATTTTATCCTTGCCTCTAAACATTGTTAGTTTTCATCATAAGATTGTATTTGAACTGTGTGGTTCTAGATAGGCCAAAATTGTCAGCCTAAAATATGAAGAATAATTTCTTTAGATAAAATCAACAAATTACAATCTAACCTGCTCCTGAATAAAGAGGGTTGCATGTTAAATATGGGCATTTCATAGCATTTGAACTGCTTTGATGAGTACAGCTTTTAAACGGAAGCAACACTTGGGACTTGACTGCTGACATTTTGAAAGAACAAAGGGATGCATGAGATGGCATATGGAGAGAGGCCTTAAGAGACATAATCTCATAATGTAATGTGACTGGGGGAAGGGAAGAACACTGAAGCAAGGGAGGAAAAATGAAGAAAAATACCAGGAATCAAAACCAAGGAATAATAGGTTGAAAGAAAAAAAAACAGGAGAAACACATTGAAACGAAACAGAGGAGCAAAACAAACAAGTTTGGAAAGTGAGATGGAGTTGTGCATGGCATACACGCAGAGCTCAAACACGACATGATAAATCACCCATGATTCAATGGGACGTCAACAATCTGTCCCAGAACCTCAGTGCTACAGCCGGTGCATTAACAGGAGATGGATGGAGATGTGCAGAGTTCTGGTGTACACTGGCTCATGCCCTATGCTCTTTACCCTGCCATCCATCATGATTCCAAACTCATATGCTGCTGCACACATGTACACACATCCATCAGAGACGCCCTCAGCGCAAACCCAAACCAGGAAACCACAAATCAAACAGCTCTGAGCTGAATCCTCAAAGAAGAGACGTGAATACATAAAGAAGTGTTAAAAATGATTCTTAGAGTAGATCTACTTGTGATCATCACTTCCACAAAAGCGTAATATGTTCATTTAAACACATATTCTTGATGAGATTAACTATTCCTAGTTGAGACGCTAGTTGAGAATGGTTAACTAATTATATTTGAATGATCCATCGGTCTGAACCTCATATGAAAATGGAGGGCGTTCATCAAAGTATTGTCTGTTTACCTCTAATATTGCTTCATGTCATTGAGATTTACATAGACTTTTTTTTTTGCACAGTACTCTCAAGGTTTCACCCAGTCAAAGGAGAGGTTGTATTCTGGACTGCCTTCATCAAAATATTATTTACCTTTTCCAGCTCTTTTGCTATAGATCTTCTAAAATGTTTGAGGTTGTTAGCCTCCATATTTGACTCCAGAAACTATAAAAATGCATTTATGGTGAACTTGATTAATTATTGTCCATCTGCATATGCATAGTCAATCATCACCTTGCTAGATTGTTGCTATCTGATGGCGCTTTGTGGTAATGGTCTTTACTTTACATGATCTTTACCTAAATCCTATCTGTCTGAAGTTGGTTTGTTGGTTCATTCGAATGCAGCTTTGAAAATCTAAGTCATGCTGGAAATTTACAGAGTGAACATATCCAAAGAAGTCATACTTAATCATTATATATTTAAAAATGTTTTATTGTCTCAAACCTTTGTAGTCTACCTAATTCTGGTCGAGTTTGAGTTGAAGATCCTGATTTCTGTGTCATGTTTGCGTGGACACCACAATCTGATCTTGAGGTGACATTTGCTGGAATGTCCAGTTCTGAGACGATAGACTTTGTCAGATTCTGATAATGAGGCTTCATTAGATCATGCATGAAGCCTATCATTATGTTATGCTTGTTTCTGACACCATGATATTCTGCTGGCACATACTTGAGTGTTTCAGAGAAGTAAAGTCAAAGAGTTTTTCCTTATTTTTGGTCATCTGAAGCGGTCAGTGAAATAATGAAAAAATGAAAACATTTATTTGTGGTAAACTGGCTGCTTTTGCTCTGGGTGTTGTGTATCCAGACACCAGATAATCGTAAACTTCTTTTTCAATGCTACTAAGAATAAACTAATCCTTGTCTGTATGTAACTTTTAGTCCATAGATTCTGTTGAATTAAAGCTCATTCATATATGTAAAGCTTTGTTAGCAAGCTTCATCAATATTTACCACCTTTAAACAGATTTAATTTAATAGAAATCTTCATGAAGATGTTTTTTGTTTTTCTTCCAGCTTTCACTTCTCAACCACACTTTCATGTTGTTAAAACAGAAGGCAGTTCCAGCTTGACTTGACCACAATTACAATTAAACTCCTATTCGTTTGGTTGTACTGATGTTTATTGATTTGCTGCCTCTGTATTTTAATGCTGTTTGCTGTTAGGTGGATCTTGACAAAAAAATAACATGTTTTATGGTTCATCAGATAATCCTGTTATGTACTTTCAAAACCTAATGGATTTTTTTATAAGCTAATACACAGAACTTGAGTTCTTCTTTACCAAGAGTGCATGCTTATCTCCATAAAAGTAGCATTTGATGTCATTTCTGTTGACCTATTGAAAAATTCAGAATATTTTCTGTAGGCACTCTGGACTCAAGTCAATAACACTATCACTACCGGCATTTTGTTTGGTCTCAGACCTCTAACTTGCTACCCATGTTTTTGAATTAATCAGGAAACAGTTCATTGTTGGTCAAACAAGTATTGGATGTTTGCCCTCTGGTTAAAAAACAAAACAAAACAAAAAACACCCACTGCCAATTCATTAAAGTTTTGAAATCAGAGCAGAATTGTCAACATTTTCTGGGTAACGATGCTTTTAGCAGACTCAGATACACTTTGGTCTGTTGGTTTGAATCTTTTTTCTTTTTTTTTGCAAAGTTTGGTTGCATTGTAGTTGAGGTTAAATCAAACTGTATAGTGAACAATGAACTGTAAAACTGTAAATGAGATAATGGAGAGCTATGTTATTCGGTAACAATCATTTCTGATTTGTGCCTACATTTACAAACTTGATTGTATGATTTATTTTTTAAATTGTTCAGGACAACATAAATAAGGCCTGGATTAAGCACCATGACAGTACATTACCACCATCTGTTTTTTTTTTGTTTGTTTTTTTGTACCAGGATGGTCAAAGGTTCTACATACTGTGTCTTAAGACAATTCAGCTCCAAATTGTTTTAGTAGTAGTTTTACAGCTCCAGAGGTTTATCACAACCTCTCTGATTACACTAATAAGTAAAATAAGAGTTCTTCTTCCCCTGAGGGCTTGAAGTGCTCCATTTGTCCATCAGAACTTGTCAGATGTTGATCTATCATTGATGGACACTCGGACCTTCAATGACCACTTCAGTACTGCAAATTCTTTAAAGTTCTACGTCTCTAGTCTAAAGAATTGTAATCAAATCAGCCAGAATGAATGAGACCTGGCAGCCTGTGAGTGTGTGTGTGTGTTTAAGGAGTCATGCTGTGAGCTTCGAAATGTCAGGGCTCGATTGATTTCTTTCCCCTCTGATTAATTCATCTTGCACTCTAATGCTCTGCATAGGAAATTGTTGAATGGCATTCAGCAAGATTAAAACCACAAACAGTGCTTTTCATAATTTGACAGGTGATTGGCGGGAGGTAGGCTCCTGGTTGATTGCATCATTAGGGGATTTTTCTTTTTCCCCATAGGGGAATTAAGCACACCATCAGCGTTTTTTTTATACATTCGTGTGGTCCGACTCAGAACCAGCTGCCTCTGCCTGTCACTTCACTTAATAACTCTCTCAAACACTATTTCAGTACGAGAATGAGACTTTAAATACAGTCTGTCTCTTTCACTATTTTAATCTATCATCATTAAAACACCCCATATTTTTACAATTTGTCATTTTCAAATTGGGGGGCTTCAGCTCTTAGACAAATTGCAGTATCAATGAAACTAGATTCAGAGTTCAAAGGAAGAGTGGTGCATGTGTTGCAGTATAATCTGAAGCTAAGAAAATAAAAATAATTGCCCCATAAATTGTAACTGTATCAATGCAATTTACACAATATGTCTAAGCTCCTTTTAACAGTGACTATGAACAAAATCTGGCCTCTTCCTTTCGGGTCAGGAGCAGGTGGAGGATGTTAAGTATCGGATGGAGTAATACATGGATAGAGAGCTAGGTGCATTAACAGCATTTATTTATTTTGATGCTGTTCTCTCTGTTCCCTTGTGATATATTGGTCAATCTATGTTCTGACCCACATAGTCATGAGATAAGGATCTTGAACAAAAAAAGCAAGATTCCAGATACGAGTTGCTAAAAGGAGTTTTCTTCATATATGGTAGCTGGATTCAACTCTGAAGAGCTCCATCATCAGAGAACCGCTGCTCTTCCAGATGAATAGTCAACAAGTATGAGTTGCTCATCTGATCAGAAAGTCTCATGAATGGTTTCCTAAAGTTGCAGATTTTTCAGATCTGCTTTATGGTGACGAGACCCAAGTGCAGACAAAACAACCTGCCTCCATCAGGCTCAGATTTGATGCACTATTTGCATGCATAGTGTATTTGTGATTTTCTTATGCCCTATTGTTCTTGTTTATATTCTGGAGTCGGGTAGTTCCATAAAAGAATTCTTAAAAAAACCTCTGGGACTCATTAAAGTTAACAAACCTGTGGCCAGACAGGAGAAGAAAATCCATCCGTCATTACCTTAACTGCTTTCACAGAGATGGAAATTCAAAACCAAAAGACAAATAAATGAAAGAAGACATCAGCATGTTTTGGTGTTTGTACGCTGTAATTTAAGATAGAAATCTAGTAGTAAATTGTTTGCCATACAAATCTCCAGATAGAAGTAATCACTTTACAAATACACTCCGTCTTATTCCCAGCATCCTTTGCAGAAACATGAAATATTCAGAGTCGACCTATGATAGGAAATGTGATATGACGATAAGGATAACCGGTAGTTTGTAAACATCCACTCAGGTGCAGATCTGCATTCACTTCCAAACAGCAGCTAGTATAATTCCTTATTCGTCTGTTTGAATGAGAGAGCGGTAATAAAACCAGAATGCAGACGTCTTTTGGAGGTTTAATCATTTATGATGGGGAAAATTGTACTTTATGTGCAATAAATATTGATTTAAACCTCATGCATATCTGGATGTGCACCAAGCTCCTCATTGTCCACATTCCACATCTTTGTTAGCTGCTCCATCTCTTCCTTTTTTTCCCCCCTCTTGTGGTTAACTTCTCAGGAGTTATAGATCTGCTCTCCCACAATGCTTCATTTAATTTTAAGATGATGAGGTTCCCAACAGACTGGGAAGCTGGTAATCTTGCCTCTGCAAGTTTAAATGAAATCTCAGGATAATACTCCCTGTAAAGGATTACAAAACCAAGCAAATGTACAACATAGTTGTTCCAACACAGGATTTTTACACCATCGAAAGGTTTTTATTTCAGCTTTGATATTTTACACTTTACCTTTCCAGAAAAAAAAGTTTAACTTTTTCCACTTTTGTCTTACTACAGCCACCAACACTTATAGTATGTCTTTTGAAAATTAGGGAAATAGTGATTTTAGAGCTTAATATAAACCTGGCTAAACAGGTTTATACTGATCAATACTGGCTAAACAGTATTGATCAGTAACACTTGCAAATGACAATAGAACCGCTATGCATTTCAATTTTAAATCCACATTTCAATGTTGAGTACAGTATTTTAATTTATGTAAGCACTCTGATGGATTGGTAATGTTCACTGACTGTGTCCTACCTCTCATTCACTGAATACTAGACTTAGACACAAGTCCCCTTACTGCAGCACCGCAAGTATCAAGTTAGTATAGGAATTGATTATTTGTCCAACCATCATAATCTAGTACGTGTATCCTTGCAGGGGGGCAGGTGCCCATCTCCAGTGGTGAACAGGCGAGAGACGGGGACACCCTGGACAGGTTGGCACTGAGAGACACACACACACACACACACACACACACACACACACACACACACACACACACACACACACACACACACACACACACACTCACTCCTAAGGAGTGTTTAGAGAGACCAGTTAACCTAACAGTTTTGTTTTTAAACTGAGGTAGGAAGCCAGAGTACCATGCACAGAGAGAACATGCCAACTCCATGCAGAAAGAACTACGACAGGGACTTAAACTCAGGGCCTCCTTGCTGCAAGGCTGCGTGTCACTGTGCAATTATTTAATTTGTGTACTGATTAATCCAAATTTAAGTTCTGGCTTTGCTTAGTTGAAGTTTTTTTACATGTAATTCAGTGAAAATCTGTAGCAGTAAATTAACTATTTTAACCACTTAACTTTGACTAAAGAAGGAAAAATAGTTTACTCTGCTGATGAGCCACAGATAAAGGTTTTGCTTTGTGTGTTTCATTATACCTGTCAATCTTTTGTGGTCTAAGTTTAAATGATTTTTGTCCTCTGAACGTGTGATGCAGAGACAGGAAGAGATGCACATGCTGAGGCTGCAGTAGCATTTCAACATGGTTCATTCTCCATCTCTGTGCCAATTAGCTCCTCTATGCCGCCAATGTAGCAGACACCAAAACTCCTGAAATAACACTGCAGGTGTTACCAAAAAAGAAGGCAAGGACAGAAACAAAAAATAATGTTAGGGTTTCTGTTTTCTCCCATTGTTCTTGCTTGGTGCTTTCATTTAGCTGCATATGACTTGCTCACCAGCCTTCTACATGTCACATGAAACATTATTGGTAATGGGAAGCAGGATAGCAGGGTCTTCTCCAAACTAACAAGCACAGGATTTTTACAATGAATAAATGGTTTAAATGCTAATTATGTCATAGCATCTTCACATAAGCTCACATATATTTTTAAAACCATTTCTCAAAAATATTTGAACAGAACCAGGTAAATTCTGGTTCCTGAGCAGGTTAAAGCCATGCATCTCTTCCATCATTATTATAGAAGGATGTAACTACTAGTATGTAAGCAAATATGTCAGAAATGTTTGTGCAGAAATGTTCCTTTAATGACATGCATGACCAAACACAAGACATTTTAATCATGAATTATGAATGTTTTGAGAGTCTTTGAAGACTTGGAGACATACTGCTGCCTGTTAATGTGTTTTATGCATGTCTCTGTGTGACAGTGTGGACATTAGGTGAACCACACATTACATGAGTAATTGCTGTGAAATCTTGCATGTGATTGGCAGTAACAAATCCCTAAACCCTTCCACTACACTCTTACACACTTTTGTACAGCTAGAGACTTTCCTGACATTGTTTTTTTCTGCAAGTCTTTGCAGTTAAAATGTGAACATATATAATGAAAAGCAAAAGTCCCGTCCCAGGATACCAATCAGAACACACTTTGAGACTTCACTTTGGTTCAGCCAGAATTAAACAGTAAGCTGAAAATTAAGTTCAGTTTGATTTTATATATATATATATATATATATATAATTCTGCATGCCAGACTGAAAGGATCAAAGACTGGAGCCAATTGAGGCAAACCAGCCTCTTTATGGACTGTGTTCTTTGTCCTGCTCTTAATAAGGAGAGGATGGACAATGCCACTGAGAAATGTTCCATACCTGCCTGTGGTTTTTGTATTTGACAGGACTTTGCTTTGTTT
>CAEGAF010176815.1:0-12986 GCA_903067075.1 Micropoecilia bifurca | reverse complement strand
ACAGTGGTTTTGTGTGTTTGATCGTGTGACGATATACTTTAACTCTGTTTGTCTGGATTAGAAAAACTAAAAATATTAGTTAGCACGAGGCAACATATTTCAATGACTGTTGATAAAAATTAGGGGATATTTTATTTTGTTTTATTTATAGATGCAATTATAGAATTAAGAAAAAAAGATAGCAAACTAAACATTTCAGTGATTATTGTAGCTTTACAATAATACTCTGAAAATATGTCTATGTGTAAAGAAGATGGGACAGAGTGCTGAAGGGTTAAAAATGAGGGCTAATGAGCAAAGTAGGAGTGAGTCTAATTACACTACATTAGAAAATGTTGTTAATTGAAAACATTTTTCTGTTTTCTTAAGATGGATACTCACAAAACCAAAATCCCAATTCACAACGTCCTATACTTTTCTTTGACCCTACCTTTACATTTTAAGGATTCATACTGAAGGGTTGGTATGTTTTGCAAACATTTTGCAACCACTGTGATGTCTGTTTTGATCTACTCCCACAGGCCAGCATTGTGTACACCTGTTGAGAAGTGACTGTCAACACAAACAATAATTCATCCAACTACATAGCAGCATTTCAATGTGTTTTGGTATCTAGATGCGGGGAAGATTACTTATCAAGTAATCTTCCCCGCATCTAGATAAGTTTCAAAGTGTCCATTACAGAATGGACAAGAAAAGGTAATTAAGTTACTTTGAACATAGCTTGGTTGTTGGTTGCCAGAGGGGCTGATCTGGGTATTTTTGATCTCCTGAGATTTTTACATAACAATGTCTAACGTCTGTAGAGAATGAGCCAAAAAAAGAGAGACATCAATTGAGTGGATGCTGTTTGGTCCCAGAGTACGGAGCCCGTTTGAAACGAGCTCCGTACTCTGCAAGTTCCACAAGCCACTTGTTACAAACCCAGATTTGCAGATTGGCATCTCTAAATGCATAAGTGGGGCCTTGAAGCAGGTGGTTTACAGCAGCAGAGCACAACACAGGCTGCCTGCTCAAGTCGGCTAAAACAAGAAACTGTGGTTACACTACACAAAGGCTCACCAATACTGTGAAGTAATAGATTGGAAAAGCCTTTACTTGGTCCATTGACCATAGTGTGCCTATCTTCTGTTAGCTACTTCCTGCAAAATAATGTCCCATAAAAAAGTCCAGCATCTCAAATTTGTATCTTGAACCTGAGAACAACATCACCGTCACCCAATCTTAAGACATAGATTTGCACATCTAGCACATGTTACAGTGGTTTTTGTCTTGTGATAATATACTTTTAGAGCATTTAATATTTTTCCTTTGCTTGACAGCTTTATGCTGTCATGTCAAAATAGACAAAAATCTCTGAAGACAATTCTTGACACCTCATTGAATGTATGCCATCAAAAGGCTTACTGAATTATGTAAATATAGTCCTTAACGTTGAAACTTTAGGGCTGCAATTCTGTCCAGCCTTACAAATGAGTAAAATGTAAAAACTATACATTTCTGTAAAGCTAAAAAAAAAAACAATGTTAAAAGATAAGTAGTCAGAACACAACTGGCTATTTTCAGAGCAAGCAATCAAAAGGAAAGTAGTCATATCCTCATAATTTCTTAGAAGCAAAATAATTTTCTATAATTAAAATGGTCAAGTAGACTTTCTGAATGATCCAATAATTTTACAGATTTCTTGTTTCCAGGGAAAACTCACGAACAAGGGCTGCAGTGATAAAACATGAAGAAGAAAAAGAAAAACACCATACAATCTCCCTTTTCCATCATAACATAGATACAATGGGGCATTCATCAAACTACACTCAGTGCTAATTTCCCTGTAGGCAACATGCTCCATTTCACTCCCAGTGTCTGCCTTTAAAAAGCCACCCCACCCCTATGTACCCCCAACCTCCTCCCCCCCTTCTCCATCCTCCCTACTTCCTCCTGTTAAGCAAAATGCTGATATGTGCGTATAAGAGTGCTTATTTTTCTCATCCATTACCAGATTAATTAAAGTGAGGCTTTTGCCAATGCCCAGACGGATCCTCAATACTTCAAATGAGCTTAATCACCGTGCACTCCCTAATCTCGGGCTAATTTAAAGAATTGCCTGGAACATACTGATGACTGGACTCTCCCACTTTTCTCCCAGAAAGCTTTATCTGGAAAATTCCCAGACTGGCTCACTAGTTCCGCTCCGACACCATCCATGGCTTTGACTGCAATTCATGTCGAGCGGCAGCTATTTGACAAGGGGGGCTGGGGGGGTGCGGCGGCTTTAACATTTAGATATGGTGCTTAAAGATTTCACAGTGTTCTGTGACATGTTATGCTCTCCGTGCATGGGGATAGGCTTGTGTTCTGGAGAGATAGTGCACTAAGACGGAGTGTATTTGTGATGTGTGAGGGCGAACAATAAGGCGGGCGTTCTTGTAGCTCTTTGTTGTCCACATGTCATGATGGATTTGGTCACTGCCAGCAGTGAGCGAGACTGACACGAGAGCATGCAGAGTGCCTCCAGGAACAGCCCAAGCTCAGTCCTATATTGCATTTGTTGCACAGTTCAGTGCAGTCTGATGCGTGGCACTTCCACTCCGAGACAATGCAAATTAAATCAAAATCTGTGCACGTAAATCACTTATTTCCCCCTATTCGCTAATTTTAAATTAAATGCTGCTTTATTTCCTCATTAACTGGTTTCTGTTGTGTAACATTGCTGTATTCCCATAGCTAAATAATCTAAATGGGCGCTTATTCAAATTCATATGACGCTTCTGGGTGAATGTGTCAGAAAGTCCCAGAGGGGCATCAGCATGCCTAGGGTAAGTCTTTAAGACGCTCTCTGAGAGAGAACTCAATTTATTAGAAGTAAAGCTTACATACAATAAGCACACTGAGCAAAAATGTTAAACCGCTCATTTCTTTAAACTAATATCTACTTTACATTAGCAGTCATAATTCACCCAGTCACGTCAGCTGTCACAGTCTCAATAAATCTAATCTGAAACCTAAATTCCTCTGCTTCTTAGAGACTAAAACAATTTTGAATTTAGATGAATAACATTAGATTTTTTTTTCAAACGAATTTGACTAAAGTTAGAGTCTGAAGTCAAAAGTGATACAGTTTTGAAGGCATTTCTTTTTTACTATTAGTTTTTTTTGTACTATTATATATAGTAATGAATAAGAATCCACGTCACACTTTGAAGATCTCTTTTTATTTGAAAACATTACATTTCACTATTACGGTTTTCTTGGTGTTACTTGGTGTGTGAGACCACACTGAGTGGTTTGCATCCAGATGCCAGGCTGCTCTATCTCCCCCCCTTTACATTCCTGCCTGGAGTCAGACAGCTGATGCCACCATGCTCAGGGGTATGAAGCCCCCCAACCCCACCATCCACAGTCCTCTGCTTCTGTGTTAAACTCTCTAGTGAGAGCTTTAAATCCTCTCCATACTCTCAAATTAACTGGCACATATTTACATAAGCTGTGCACTTCCTCTCACATGTGTCTGCCTTCCTATTTTTGTGTGACAGTACGAGGAAACATTAGCTTAAAGTAACAAATTGTCTGATTCATCTGCAATGCAAAAAAAAAAACACTGATTGATACCATCCAACTTTGACAATTGATCACCCCCAGATAATTCATTCTGCTTCAATGTGTGAGCGACATTCACCAACGAGACGAATCCTGGATAGTTGGGGAATATCAGGGAATTGACCCTTCCCCACAACCCTTGTGACTGCACGCTTTAGTGCTTGTCAAGCAGAAGAGCACCGGCCTCGTCTTTGATTGCTGTGTGCTGGACAGTGTTCAGGCCTGCGGGCACCTCGAGGAGAGAGAGGGGTCACATTCTGCAGGGTGGAAGCTCCTGCTAGCTGCAAACAACCCCCTCAAGGCCTCGGGCAGAGGGACAGGAGTGTTCGTGCTTTGCCCTCCCCTCTCCATAAGCGCCATCTGCTATTCCGCTACTGAGTCACCCAGGATGGAGCCTGAGGAACGGGGTGCTTCAGGGTAGGTGGGCGTGTAAGGCGGGAGGGGTGTTAGCCCCAGCTCTCAAATGTATCCTGTACACAAAAATCTTGGGAAGCAATATCGGACATTAGATCCTGATTAACACAAAGTGGAAAATGAAATGGGCTGTGCAGCCTCCCGCTGAGCTCGGGATGGAATAACTACACGAGGGCCGACACCGTGTAATCCGGCTTTCACAAGCGGTAGGCAGCGCACCGGTCCTTAGCAGCAGCCACAGGGGGAGGCATTGATGATTGTTCATTAGCAAACTCAGTAGGAGTTCACAGTCAGGCAATCCGCTGAAGATCCTGGACTCTCTGCCTCTGCCCTGCAGCCTAATCTCCCGCGCAATCAGAGGCAAAGCTGCAGACGACACAGCGGTGAAAGGGAAACCTGTCGTTCTTTTGTTTGTAAACAAAGGAATGTTTATTTCATGGGATGTGAACGCATTTTTTTTTCTCCTCATTTCACAGTTGCACAAGCAAGTGTGTCTAAGCACCCAGGGCATATGAGCAGAGCCTAAAGTCATTAATGTTAATGTGCGTGAGCATCCCTTGCTATTCCCCACTCGACTCTATATATAGGGCTGTAATGATAGCCGACTCGGGGAGACGAGAGTGGTGAATTAATAAGCCTTGGTAGAAGATCTTTGCACTGTCTCTAGACAATGCTGAGCTCTCTGTGGAAGAAGATGTTAGGAATTCCCTTTTTCTGATTTCCTTTTTTTCCCTAAGTTACCCCCGAATATGAAAAACAAAGAATCGTTTTAAATTGGCGGTGATTGGGAGGGTGGGGAGGGTAGGGGGGGGGGGGGGGCGGTATAAAAGACTCCCTTTTAGCCAACATTATTTTAGGCTCCGACATAAAATTCTTGTGCAAAAGGTCTGACTTATTGATGAGGTCTGGGAGTAGAGCAGCATTAGCTAAATTGAATGTATGGTCTCGTTTTGTTGTCAAGCTGTACGATTTGTGGAAAACATTGCATGAATGAAAAGAAAGAGCTGAAATCTTAATCATCAACTTTCCCATTTCAGCTGCATTCAGACTTGTAGCTCCCAATGGTAGAATGCAGTTTTACATTTAAAAAGAACATAAAAAAAGTAAGTGGAAGACAGCTAAAACCAGAAGCAAATAAAATGAAAAGTGATGATGTTACATTTGAATGCTAAATTTGGGCATTAATATTTACACCCAGTGCCCACCCAACACCAAAGTAATCCCACTATGATCTTTTGCTTTAATGCTTTTTTGATTACATAAAGGGGGGGGTGATTTATTTATCTGCAGAGGAGAAGGATGTCAGGAGAACTGTTGTCTGAGAGCAACACATCAGCACCGCATGGCAATGAAAACCATCCTCTAGATAAGTCTGTGTTGTTGAATAATGACTAGTGACAAAAATATATATATATATATATAGTTCTATTCACATATACATGACAATGCTAATTCTGACTAGCATTCTTACTTTGAAAATCACAGCCCCATCCCTCAAAATCTCCCCTAACACCTGTGTCATTAAAACAGCCTATTTCATCTCAGCAAGCCATGCTGTGATCCTGCAAGTTTCACTTTCATTCAGACTCAGTTTAGCCACACTATGGTAATGCAGCTAGCAAAACGTTCCACCATCTGTCACGCCATTCAAACTTTACAAGTCTGTTGGTCAGGAGTTTTTCCTTAACAATTTTTTGCTTGTCCCTTAAAAAAAAAATCCCTAGACATGGTGCCGGAGCGGAAGTCAAGTCAAGTTTATATGTAGCACATTTCAGTTCAAAAGTGCCTTATGCTCTAAAAACATCATACAGTGATGAATTATGAAACAAGCAATAAACATTACAGTTAATTTAAACCTCTCCTCATTTGGCTCAGACAGTTTAATATTGATTAAAGAAAGCGCTATTCTCAAAATAATAAATACAGTTGACTCAGTGGTCTGGCCTTTGACCCTGTTCTTGTTTGGCATGAATTGCATTGTGTCCCCTATTTCTTCATCTTTGGGTTGTTGCTTCCCTTAAATCCATGATTTTAATCATTTAATAGCCTTGAAAGCAAAAAGTGCTTCCGACGGATAGACTGTAAATTCACTGCCAAATGTCCCTTTGGCATTTTTCCTCTTAAAATGTTATTTTTAGTAAAAAGAAAAAAATATAAGCTATTACCTGTCTACTACCCATACAGAGAGACGATTCAAGGCAGTTTAGGATGAAATGTCATCTATAAGTGGTAATACTTTCCTCTTTTATCAGGTTTCACTATAAAGCCTCATTTTGTTTCAGAAATTGACTTATCTGCTATAAACAATATAAACTGTATAGACAAATAGCTCCATGCTCGAAATTTAATCATTTCAAGATCTTATGATAATACATACACAATTTTATACTCTGCTGTTAAAAACTGATTGCAGACATTTCTGAAATGACAAAGTGGCCATCTGTTCGTAAAAGAAGCCTGGTTTTCAGGATGGGACCCCCCCTCCCCACGTTTCCACCCTGTGGTTCTGAGCTCATCCAACCACACAGGGTGATCCGGGGATAAGATGCCCTAGTTGCCAGGAGTGATTGACTGCCTCTCTGTCCCCTGGGAGAATCTCTGTGTGAATGAAGTGAGGACAGCACAGAGCCCCTCTGGTTCCCAAAGCTTTTTGACATCCTGTGTTTAACCCCTCAAGCTTCAACAGTTACTGTCCCATTTCATCTAATCTGGTGACCTGGTGGCAAATAGCTAGACTCCCTGCTCGAGACATTATCACTACAATTTGTGTCTACGTGGGTGGTTGTTGGGATTTCCAACAACCACCAGGGTCAGTGGATGAGCTTACCACGGTGTCGAACTTGGCAAACACAGAGGATCCCTCTTAGTCTCATTACACAGCATTATCAGCATTTTCAGGAGTTTAATAGAAGTCTTACTGGGGGTTTCTATTAGGATCTGTGGTTGCATTACACAACTATAGCCTCGATGTGATGCTGGGAAACATGCTGGGATGGGTATGCTGGGGTGTTTTAGAGTAGTTTCTACCCTAATACACTAGTTTTCCTAAAACCAGGAAAACGTGAAGAAAAGTGATGTGTCGTTTTTTTCTCAGGATGAATCTCAGCTCTCCATTGACAATGATCCCATACCTGCCTGTGTTGGGGAGAGAAACGTAATTGAACAAGTTACTCCAGAAACTATGGCGTCAGAAGCCTTAAAGGGGCAGTGTTATGTGTTTTCCAGGCTTATAGTGCCATTTTGTAGCAGTCAGGTAACTGTTACCTTCAGTTGGTATAAAAATCCTGTCGCATATGATTTATAAGAAATTTGAATTCATTATTTAAATCGGGCCTTCGTCTCTTTAAAAAAATCTCCTGCTATTACTGAGTACAATTGTGTTTTGATGTACATCTGATATAAAACATTGCATATTTAACACTGTACTACATTTATAATTCTGAAAACCAAAATAATAGAGTGAAACTGAAACATAAAGTCCCTTACATTTTTGTAGAAATACACACATTTTATTGAATTGTGTGTTACAAGTATAGAATTACATACAGATGGATACATAAACTAATTCAGTAGCAAGGTTTATGCCTTTTACTGTTTCTCAGCAGGCGCTAGGAGATCAACTGATGCTATAATGTTAAATCGTTATCATGCAGCTAACGCCCAGCCAAAATGTAATGAAGGATTTTAAAAATATTCTCAGAAATGGCCGGCCTATTACGGCTTATATAATATCTGTTATGCTCTCTCTTTCAGTCTCGTCTCACAAATATTGTCTCTCTTCTAATTTTTATTACCTTAAGTCACTGTTCATGACGTAGATATTTAATCATTTGAGGTAGAGCCTCAGTAGACGTTTCTTAGCTACCAACAACATTCAACCAAGCAAAGTCACATTCAGACACCAATCAATCAATCAATCAATCAATCAATCAATCAATATTTACTCCCGTGTACCATTTACTGAGCCTAACAATTTATAATGTGCTGACTGCTGTGTTTTCTGTGTGTGCACAGCATGTCCTTAAAGGAGGAACAGTAAAAGAAGAAAGAGAGAAGCCTTTTTAATTGGCTTAGAAGGTGCAGCTCAGTGATAGTTTTCCATATTAAACGCTCCCACCTAGAAGAAAAAAGCTTTTCCCTGCTTCATTTGCATTGCATTTAAGTTTTTTGATTTTTTTCAATAATGTTTTCCATAAAACATTGCATTAATTGATAAACAGCTTCCTATTGCAGTATGATTAAAAACATATCTTTGTTCATATGTTTGCTAGAGATGTAACATGATTTGGTACAAGTTTGTGAAATTAAAATGCCAGATTTCTTGTTTAGTAGGAGTTGATGATTAAATTATTAAATACCAAACCCCAGTGTTTAAGAACCTTTTTATGGAGTGCTAGCGACAGACTGGCGACCTGTCCAGGGCAAACCCCGCCTCTCGCCCGGAACGTCAGCTGGAGATAGGCACCAGCAACCCTCCCAACCCCTCCAAGGGACAAGGGTGCAAAGAAAATGGATGGATGGATGGATAGTGCTGTGATTCCAGTACTGTGTAGCACAGCTTATCTTTTTATTGTAAAAAAGATAAGTTGTTTGATCTTTTAAAAGATTAGCTAATCTAATCTAATATAGATTATCTTGCTTGTAAACTAATCTAAATTATCTTACAAGTAAGAAATGTAGATGCTTCTCAGATTAACAGATTTTTTATCTTTAAATTGTATTTTTTGTCTTAGATTTTTTGTCTTTATATACACTAAAACAGTTCTGTTTTTAATGTGCAGCATAAATAATTAAGCAATAATACAATAATTAGACATTAAAAAGAGTCATCATCTTTAACATCATATCCCTATGTCTTCTGTTAATATTTTTAAAAGGATGTCGTAGGAGCTGTTAAATTGCAACATTAAATTAGTTTTAATTTCAAAACAACTTTTTGAAGTTGCAACACAGGACGCTACTCTTAAATCTCCCTGAAATTATTATATTTTATGTCACACAGCTACCTGTTGCTAAGGAACAATCAATGCCATAAAGCAAACAATCTTGTGACAATCTTGCTTTCAAACTCAGAATACATTATTCACAAAACACAGTGCTTGGTGTCATTTGATATTTCGCAATATTTTGAGTTGATTAAAGTATTTTTTTATGGTTTTGAACATGACCACTTTGCCTTTATTTCTCTTTTGTATGGATCTCTGTCCACAAAGAAGAAACATGACAATAGACGGCACCTGAAAGTGAGTAGAAGCAAAGGCAGGAGAAAATAAGCTCCACGTATCTCTCTGCTCTCTGGAAGGTATTTAAGCCTCATTATTTTCCAGCACACCAGAGCCTTTTATTTCAGGCCTCCCACCGACTGGAGCCACACCAGCTCTTAGTTTTCAAATCGACCTCAATCATTTTATCATATGAAAGCTACCAAGTACCCACAATAATCACTTTGATGAAATGGAGGACATTTTAAACAACCCCTTCACACCCCCCACTACATTTCAGCTTTCCACCCCAGCCTTTCATCACCTTTTCATCATACTAGCCTGACTTACTGAAGCTAAACCTCGATAAACAACACAAATTTCACCTTTAGGCTTTTTTTCCCAAACAGAAATGACTAGTCTTGTCAAATTTTACCTCGATCATCTTTTCCTGTAAATTTCCTCCATGTGAGACTTGGATTTAAACTTCATAAACAACTGATGATGTTTGTTTTACTTAAAAATAAAAAGAACACAAACACGGCTCAGAGTGCTGGTAGCAGGTTGATGTCCACCTGATTGTTGAGTGAAAAACTCACAGAAAAGTACAAATTCACCTACTTTTAAAGTTCAGTTTCTGCCAGCTTTGCAGAATCTAGGACAAGGTTTGTCTTGTGTTTGCAGACCATAACTGAAACAGAAGTGACAGAGCTGGAGTAAAGTCTGCAGCTCGGTTGCACAACGCTCCTGTTCTCCTGCTGCTTGTCTAAATACAGAGGGTCCAGGTCTCTCCTAATACATCCTGAGATGTGAATCAATCATTTATTGATGAAACAAAATGTTTCAGCTGCTCGTTGCAAAAGATATGACACAAACCTTGAATTAACACCGTGGACTTCAGTTGCTCATTGTTCAATTTTGACAACATTGTGGACATAAAGGGTACAGTTCAAAATTTGGTTTTTGAACTTGCAGGAAAATTTCTATGCATGCCGTTTGGAAGTAAGTCGTCTATTATCTATTAAGAGGTGCTGCAAAGAACTTCAAAAGTATTTCTTTTCCAAGTCCAAGTTAAGTCTGTAATGTCTGAAATCAGCGTACCTCACATTGAATGCAAGCAATCCACCCTGCCTTCAACAGAATTTCTGCAGATTAGAAATTTGATGCTCTTACTTCACTGGGAGGAGATCTGCATGTAGTTGAGGTGGGTTCTAAGTGGACGTCTGCCGGACATGTCCGTGCAAAGGTCAAATTTTGTGGTTGCATGTCCACACTTGGTATCTAGTTGTTACTTGTGATGATTGCCTTTTTTTCCATTTACAACTTGTTTATCATTTAGTATTCTTTGTGTTTTGATTCTTTGTTCATTGTCCGATGTTCTTATATAATCACCCATATTTTAATAAATGTCCTATTTTAAGAGAAGGTTCTTCAAAAAGGTATCAGGAAAACGTTGGATTCAAGACAATTCACTTATCTCCAAGTGCAACAGATGTTTTGTTTTTCCCCCAAACTCAGTGATTAATTGTTTTACGTTATTATGATTGAAATATTAACCTAAATAAATCAGATTTTCACTATTTCCACAACCCAGTAACTCTAAAACCCATCTGTTGGAGTTGTTTAATATAATATAAAGCTAACTTAAAATTAAATACTTTTTTTTCTCTGAAATCTTCAATGGAAATCATCTCTTACTGGTTGGTCATGGTATGCACTGTAACTCTGCAGGTTTGTGAAACAGGATGCTGGTCTAATCTGTGAAACAGTCAAACCAAAATGAATAATCAGAGCCCTAATTAGCATAAAACATTAACGCAAACAGAGTGAAGTGCTTTAAGTTACATCCAGCAGTTCTGCAGATGTGGAACACAACTTTGATTAGTTCTGTTCCTTCAGGAAATTAAGCAAGTACACCAACATACTTGTTACATCTCACATCTATTCAAAGCAATACCATAATAACAAAAAACAATACAAAAAAACAAGTGGAGCAAAATGAGTCCTTGTTGACTTATTTATCACCTCTTGTGTGTTACCTTGGTATCTCTCACTGCCTTTTGGCAGGAGCACTGCCTTGTGGTTTATTTATACCACATGTCATCATTTATTAAAATCTCAGTCAGTGGGGCAGGCGAAATAGCATTAGGGAGTGAAGTCGACAGGCTGCTTGGGAATCATCTCCCCTTCTTGCCAAGTGGGGCTCCTTCTGCCCTCGCGCCTTTCAGCAAGCGCCAAAAACCTGCAGAGGCTCAAAAACAATGGGGGGGCAGGAGTAGCGGGAGAGAGTTATTAATCGACGTTCTTCGAAAAGTAAGGCTTGAACCAATCCAAATTAGACTCATGGGGAATTTAGAAGTCTGGGGTTTTAGTGTGTTAAGGTTGAGAAGAATGCATTTTCATTCTTCTTTAGGGGTTCGGGGCCACCGGCAGTAGATGAAAAGAAAACGAGCATGTGCTGGAGAAGCACCATATTTTTTCTTTTTATAGGAAAAATAAAGCCAAATTGAGCTTCTATATGTCTGTCCAGTCATGAAATTGAAGTGTGATGTGTGTGTAATAGCCTGTGAAGGGTTTTATGGTAGAATAAGGCCTTTCAGATTGGACATCTTTTGTGACATCCAATCAAAAACTATGCATTTTCTTCGCGTCTACTGTGCTAAAGCTACTCATAGTAGTCTGTAAGTGAAGATTTCACAGGTTTTTTACAACAGAATCTGAAATGTGTGCAGGTCTCCACCTGAGCTGTGAATGTTCAGGCATAAAAAGTCACGTAAAAGTGGATAGATGGCAGAAATTTCTTGTTCTCCATTTTTCTAAACGATGTGGTAAACTATAAAGGTTTATTTAACCTTTGTGATGAACTGTAATGAATGAAAATTGGATGTGAGCCCATTTAATTTAAGCTGGGATCTTGGCACAATTGGGAGAAGCCTTTTTTAATTAAGAGCTGATTAAGCTTTTAAATATCTATCTGTTCATAAACACGGTCAATTTGTGACATTTCAGTCAAAAAATAATAATATTGAGACATCCTTTTTGTATAAAATCTTTCTTCACTGATAAAAGTATGTGAAAAATACTTTCTCTTTAATTTGAGTCTGCAAGTCACCCTTAGGTGTTCCATACATTCCTATGCACCCACAGTGAAAATTCTTAAAACATCCTGACCCGGGGGAAAACTCGGTGAGGAATATCGTACAAGTGCTGGAGTCTCAGTGGTGCAGCTGTGAGGAGGGAAGTGGCTGTGCCCACTTAAACGTAACCTGCCACGGTTTGGTAACAGTAAACGACATCAGTTCAGTGCGAGCACATGCAAATTTGGATCTGTCCAGTGTTGTAAAAAGTACTGAAATCTCAAAGTGAAGTAAAAGTATAGGTACCTCTCCAAAATATTCAGTCACTGACTGAAATATTACTTGAGTTAAAGTCTTAAAGTATCTGAAATGTCTTGTGCTTAAGTATGGAAATTACTGTAAAAATGGATGTACTCAAGTAATGTAATGAAAAGTATAAGTAAAAGGTAAAACAAGGCAAATGCAGTTTGAATTACATTTTTAATATTTTGGTGAACTTGTTAAATACACTTAAAATAATGTACACAACCAAGTGCAGGCAAAATTAAACCTGCTAATAGATAAACCTGCAGGTATCATTTAGTTAAGAAAATTAGGTGCTTTACCTATACCACAGAGTTAACTTAACCTGCTTTACAACTGAACCAGCTTCTGACATGAACCACATATGTATATGTGGTTCATGTTGTATGGGGCTCCA